>LUCH01005057.1:0-12115 GCA_013368495.1 Paragonimus heterotremus
ACAGACAAACCAAACACACATACTGCACAGACAAACCTATCACATACAAAGAATCAGACCAGGTAAAAAAGAAAATAACAAACCAAACCGAGTCACAACACACTGACACCATACACAACGAACACCTCACAACGGACGCATCTGCTTTTTGTCTGGCTGTTCCTCTTTGGCCAATCTGACACGCTTGAACCTGTAACGACCGAGGTCGCAGTCAGCACAGCCCTCCGGATCAAAACAGCACACAAGCCTGACCACCATGCCAAGGTAGCAGAAAGGGTCAGGCGTGGAATCATACAATGACATCGAGACACGGGAAAGTGATATCGAAATATCTCAAAATGGAAAAGGTACAGTCAACTTGTTCATGGGTCCCTTCGCGCAGGTCAGTGTCTTTACCAAAATCCATGGATCGTCCAGTAACAGCGCCTTACGCGATCCTGTAATAGAGACTGTTCATTCACAGGTGTTGCCCGAATTGTATCGAGCTCGACATAATTACTAAACAACCGGCGTTCTGTTATGAACACCGGACAATAGATACTAATGGAGTGAACCGAACGCAGCTGTAGGTCTGACAGTGAGAAATAGTTACCGGGTCGAATTTTAGTGTTCTTTGAAATTTAGGCAAAATTTTGTCAATGGGACGCCAGTATCAACAGCAGTCTTTAATAAATTAATATAATGGGTCTCTTAAATATATCCAAACAGTGAAGTCAGAAGATGAGATGATTCAGGCACTTCGTGCCTTCCTATCAGTAGCAAAATCTGTCGACGACTTAGGTTTTGAAGTCGATTGAGGTCAAGGTAAATTCAACTGAATCATCAAGCTCATACGCTTCCCAGTGCAGCAAATCGTGGACAATACACCATTTACGCGTATGTCTCAGTCTTGTGAGCTGAGCACATCAAACCACCGTGTCCATTTTTGTCTACTAGTGTACAGTTAAATGATTTATTTGTCATCTTGTGAAGATCGGCCACTTCGCCATATTGGTCAGTGCAGTATGCTTAAGGCTAATAAAACGCAATAGTTTAAAACAGAGTGGCACGGTTCAGGTACGAGTCTACAACGGTGAGAAAAAGCATGCACTGTTTACAACTTACGTGAAGGAACCTCGAGATTTATCGATCTGGCGTCACAACGACCAGAGAACCTGCACTGTTGTTCTGGATTAGAAAAGATACACATCCAGTTCACACCGTTAGCTTTCAATCATTTTCTTGAAATTGTGAAAAATCGTTCGTTCCTGAATGCAGCTTTTTATTATTCAGCGTTTGATGAAAAAATGTTCGTAATAGCACAGTCCGTCAGGGAAATATCGCATTTTTAATTTGCCAACTTGTACTCAGCAATCCACGCCGGATCCCAGCCCAGCGTTACCCCTCAAACGTCGAAGCGTGTGTGCGTGTGAGCAGCCAGGTGCTATCGATCGTGGACCGTAGTGGTCAAAACTGGGTTGCGCGCGCAGACTGGAGATGCGCACATCACCCCGGACGCAAACGCCCACAACCGAAATTAACTGGCTGTGGTTTCGGTGGTGTGTTGTAAGTACACCTGTTCGCTCACCCGACCGATTCTGTTAGTAGGCCTGTTGGTTGGTCCGGTCTCTAATGTGAATAGAAAAAGTTAAAACATTCAGATTTGTCATGCACGCCCGAGCCATGATTACAACTTAGGGTAAATGTGACGAGGTGGTCGAGTGCGAACTGCCGCCTCTTGCGTAACAATAAGAGGCGCGACAACGGTTGTCATGACCGGTTGTTTTTTAGCTGATCGGATGAGCAGAGGCAATTCGGCTAAGAGCTTCGCATGAGACTTTCAAACTACGGGGTGAGGTTGAATCTTTCAGAAAGAAGAGAATCGGTCTCTGATTGACTTCTGGCTGTCGTCACTGGAACATGTCGGTCTGTTAGTTCAAAAATTCGTTACCCCGACGGATGGTCGGCATTGTCTAGCGCTCTCACCGTACGAACAAACAACGCTAGTGTCTGGTCGGGACGGCGATCAGGCACGCGCCAGATGACGACCTGGCACTGTGAATGTTGTCACAACGGTCAGCCCGTTCGCGTCGCAATTGAGCAGCTTGAGTGCTTGATTCCAATGGGTTCTGTTCACAGTGTTCTTTAAGGGTCTTGCGTAGCGTCCTTCGTGCCAGCAAATCAGCTGGAGGACTGGTGTGGGTAATCTCTTTTCCAATTAATAACAAAGGCAAGGCGCCTAGAAAACGTTTGTGTATTGTTTCGGTCGAACTAGCTAGGTGACTCAACAGACATAAGCGTAACACGGATAACAATCCCTGCACACAGTCAGGAAGTCGTTGAATCCGCAACTCTTGCAACAGACTCTGGTAACTGATATTTACCCACTGCCTGCCGCATGTCTCGAAAAAGAACTGGTGGCTTCTTGTCGTCCAACTGTAACTGTTAAAACAATTGTTCGAGACACATTTTTCCGGATGGCTGTGTTTCTTTACAAATTATTTGTTTAACAGACTCATAACGATCGGTTGCTGAACCTAGTAAGATATTGCTAACAACGTCCAGCATATCTTGGAGAAGGTGTACTATAACCTGAGGAAACTTGTACGAATTGTTTGTTATACGTCGGTTGTTAAACTCTATTTTCAACACAGTGAGCAACAACTGTGAATCAAGATCCCCAAAAGCGGAGACTGTTAACGTGATCAACAATACGGAAGACAAAAATTCCGATTTAATCTCTTTAATATCCATAGCGTTTGAGTGAATTTAAGCGGGATATATACTGTAGAAGATATACTTACACATTACGCACATTCGAAACGTTGTGTGGTGGGAGAAAATGGTACACTGCATTCGAAAATACACTACAGCACACGGTTTAAATGTGCCCACCAGTTAGTAGGATCAAACGAACCCAGCCGACCGGCTGATAATAACGCGAAGAGTAAAGAGGGAGTCTAGTGTCGATATGCAAAGTCAACGTGTGGCCGTGCTAGCAATGAAGCGAAACGATAACACAGCAGAAACGGTGAGCTGGAGCGCGGAGTGAGTCGTACGCTCCACTGCCCGGAGTACCTGTCGGTATTCCTACTCATTCAAACAAATGTTTAAATACATAAGAAGGTTTCTATCAAAAAGGGTACAACTGACAACCGAAACGGTAATATAGCCAACAACAAATAGATAGGGTCGCTAAATAAGATCTTTGGTTCGAACTCCGGATTTTGTTGTCAGGTCCATACTTCTGAGGGCGTACTGTAGATGTACTGGTTGTTGCACGCGGAATGGAGGTTAAAATACTGTGATGAAGAATTCGACGTTAATATATTTTATGACCAACTCAATGCAACAGCATGTTACGTTTGGGGAGATTTCTGTTGCAGCGGGTGAATAATAACGTACACATTGACCCAGATTACAGACACACACCGTCGATGCACTCACCTATGCCACTACCGATAGATCGATAGGTCTGATGATCCGGACTATTTCTTACACACACACAGGAGGTCGTCGAAACGCACTGTGCAATTCGTAACCCTAACTAAATCAACTCCCTTCGCAAAGCTGGGGTTCCTATTGCCTTTTCTGACACATTCGAACATGTGGTGGGCAGTCACCGTTCCTGTTTCGACTTGTCCGTGACCAAGTAACATAATGAACAGTAGAAGCATAGTATGGTGTAGTCATCTGAGGAGCCGTATGTACACACAACTTTAGTGTGACTCCACCTATTGGTTCGACCTCAATCGTCAAGGATGTGACTGATTCTATCGAGTCAGGTGCTGTATCGGAAACATGAGTCACCCAGTCAATTACACACTATAGCGTATCGGGCGCATATGCGCAGAGCAAAGGCTCTCGTATGGTTCAGTACCAGCCGCACTCCAAGTTCACAATGTCCGTCGGTGTTTCTTTTTCTGCCCCTGAATATCAGGCCGGTTTTGTTGAGGAGAATCAGCTTGCATTCGCTTGAAAAGGTTCAGTCCACAGGTTGACAAAGATAGTGAAATGAAATCGGGGGGACTCATTATGCCTTTATTGTGAGGCCTCTTAGGAAAATTTCAGAACTGTGAGAGTATGACTGTTATCCTCTATGTCTGTTTGAACAGTTGTTTCTAAAACACCTGAAACGTCGTCAAGTATGAGCCACCTTACGCAGATGGACAAGATTCGCATGAGTGGTGGATGTGCCCTTTCGAACATCCGTTATAAACCCACCTACACCTCGTCGTCTGTGACCTTTTTTGACCTGTCCTTTGTTCTGACTTTTATACCCAACAGTTGATTATAAAAAGCCGTACAATACATTCATACAGTTCCCACTATGTATACTTAAAGCTTAAGTAAGTTTGTTAACGTTGTATTAGGTTTCCTTAAGTGACTGGGAGTGTCCACGCATTCACGACGTTCCGGATTGGCTTTACTCTGAGGAAAGAGAGCATAAAACCATAAATATGGCAACAATAAACATCAGTTCCGGAGTTCGATCCGAATCATAAAATGTGAAATTAATTCATTGTCAATATTCACGTATGTTCTCCTCTGTAAAGTATCAGTCACTGTATTGCACCATTTAAGCGCATCTATTCGAATCCACTTCCGTCAGTAGCATCCAGCTCATCTGAGCTGTTGGTCTTCTGTCGGAGATAATCTCATTAGATTACCGGTAACGAATAGGGGATTTTTGTTACTACGGTTTGAAAATCATTCGCAAGTGACCATAGCTCTCACATTCTCACAGGGGAATTCCATCAGAATCTATGTGCATGTCTGTACACAAAAACGGCCCATATAAATCCTCCATCTTCCTTGATCAGTTATTTCCAAGACCACTTGATACTGACGAGCAGGCGTGATGCTGTGTTACGCGCATTCATGAACACATTCACTTCTAACAGACAATGACGCACACCAGTGACGTTTGGCTAGTTGTGATTTTCCTACGTGATTCGTACACATGCAATCGTAAAAGCATTGTGTGAATAGGAACTGGAGGAATCGCAAAAATCGATTTTGTAAACAACTGTTTTCGGTCAGTCTTAGGCACCCTTTGCAGTCACCTAATGCGTATGCGAAAATCAGTGCGGATACATGGGTCAGTACGTAGCTCAGCCGATTTGGACGAACCCATCCCACCATAAGAGAGTGGAAACGCTGATTAACAGATAGGACTGGAACACGTGCTCACCATGACACGTACGACCGGCGGTGGTTAGTCTCACACTTACCCAGATTTCAAGTGGTTTGGGGATGTAGCATTTCATTACGGCGTGGTCAAGGTCATGTGTCTAGACTGCTCCCATGTGTCATGCGATCACACACACATCAGTGAGTCGTTCACACGCCCATGCACCCACACCGGCTTCAAACAAATCAGTTTACCAAACCCGTTGCATTCAATGGCACGCACTCACACACACTCATAAATACACACACAATCTCGAGCATAGACTATGGCGCAGAAATCAATACAGTGTCTTTCCTTGGGCTGACAGAACAACGAGACCGTCCGCACATGTGAACACAACTTACAACCTCCACGTGAAGGTCGCCTGTCCGAGTCACGTTGGGCTCACCGTCTTAATCGATGGGTTGCTAATTTTATTACTTTGTAAGTAGTAAAAAGCAATAAGCATCTAAATAAAATCGGTAGGATGTGTAAACAGATGGTAATGCGAATATTGATAAGACAAAACAAGTGCAGTGAGTGCACTTACTTTGTCCGGTTGGGACAAAATACAGGGATGAATTCCGTGTGTATGTGTGTTTGTTAATGTAGTGTGTGGAAACCTATAGTTATTGACAGTGATCTACAGAACGGAAACCCTATACCAGCAGCTGTGATTGTTCACGGATGCGCAAGAGTCCCACGTAAGTTGTGTTGATATTGCAAAATACATTATTATGTTAACCTGTGAATGTCTCATACGAATGACGGAAAACTGTAATTGCTTTTCTATAGATTCCACGAGAATGTGATGAGAATCTCAAAATACAAATTGTACACCATCCACATTTGATCGCAGCTATTAACTTTTCGAACAGTGGATTTAAGTTCTTCTCTAGTTAGATCATATCAGTGAGGCATTTCTTTGTCATGGATAGGGTTTGAACACCAACTACGCTTTCATGAGGCAACCGTATTGACTATTGCGCCATTGACCTCACATTAAGCACGACTGATGTACCGTACACCAGCGTCCAGACACATTCGCTTATGAGTAATGCTCAGGTTGTTCTATCGCCTCGAGAAAAGAACCAGTAACTGCCCAGTTAACTCCAATCTTCTTCTTCTTCCTCCCTCCAAGCGGAAATCTCAGAAATGAACACACTTGTCGTGTCTCATTTTGCTACTCATAAGCAGTAGGAGATCCGGCTGATATCAACTGAATTTCAGTCACAGTTTGTCACAGGTTTCGCATTACCACATATCTTCTAGTCAACCCCTTGGGAAAAATACACTAGATTCGAGTTTTGTGCCCGGTGGAGCTCTCCAGTAGTGTACATTTTGACAACTGGTAACTAATGATACAAAAACTGTTGAAAAGTAGGGAGTGAAGCCACTAATTGAGTGGAACAAGCTGAGTTTATTTCTCTGCGAACATTTTGAGATATCTTTTCTTGTGTGTTTGTTACCAAAACATGATCGACCGTATATCATCAAAAGTGTATCACATACTATTTCAGAAGTTGTGTACAAAATAGCAAAAGCTTCTGCCGTATATTATTTCAATGAGCGAGGTTATAGCAACCAAAAAGAAACTCTCTGACACGATTTGACGCACGCTTTGAAACTGTAGCAGAATGTACTTGAGACTTGAATACCCCGGTCGGCACTCACTCACGAAGTTTGCCAAACACAAAGAAACGATGTATACTCAATTAAAGTCAGACCCGTTTTCCTCCTCAGAAGTAGCATTGGTGGTCGGAAGCTTTTCAAATTTTCCAACTTTAATGAATTGAACCCGGAATCACAAATATCAGGTGATAATTTGCAGACATATTACACACGATTGAATGAGTTACACAAATCACGTTCGTAAAATTTGACCACCATTTGGGTGTCGAAATTCCAGACTGGGTGATAAATCTAGCCCTGTTCAGCGAATATGAAAGAGTGTGGAAAAACAAACGGACAACAAATGACTTTGGAAAATAACGATAAACTTAATCCCCTGTTTAGAAATCCTGTACTTCCGGTAGAAGACAAGTCCTGAGTGATATCCGACATCTTATTCATTGAGCTAAATTTAAAGTTCCGTCACATGATTCCTTTTTAACGTTGAATCCAATTTCAAATTGGTAAATTATGGGCCTGATACTACGGTTCAGTGACTTTCAGCTTGATATTTACAAATTAATGTCATTTCTTCTCCATGGTTCTTTTCGAAACGGGTTGACTAGGATGTCTACAGAAATGCGGAAGCTAAAACCAGCTGTAAATGATGCTCACAGCATATAATTCATAATCTAAAGTTGAGCATCACTCACACGTGGTAGCAGCCTTCGCAATCAGATAGACTTTCCAGTCGGCCCTCTATGAACAGCGGGAACATTACACTCGAGTTTCGCTCTTGTTAGAGTTCGTCTGTAGTGCATATCCTTGCCACTGCCTGGATTAGAACTCCGGAGACGCATTCATGAGGCAATGGTGTTGACCACAGCACCAGTGACCCACATCAGACACGACCTAATCATCATAAGTGAACGCTGTTTCGTATTTTCGCATGTGAGTAATGATGAGGTTGCCGAATCGTCTGCTTAGAATACACAGTAACTGTACTGTTAACTCCAATCTATAACCTCGCAACTAGGACTTCCGAGACAAGTCAACATCTCTGAGCTCATCAAACCTACTAGGCCTACACCGTTGCTGCAGACGAACTCTAACAAGGGAGAAACTCGAGTCCAGTGTTTCTGTTGTTCGAAAGGGGCTGACTGGAAATTCCATCTGTATGCGATAGCTGCGATCAAATGTGTGTCGTTCAACTTGAAATTAACCAAATCCCTGACTACTCATCAGTAATCGTCCAAAATCCCCAACTAATGCCCACCAGCCTATTACTACAGCCAATCCACTCAACACTGGTGGCCTAATGTACGATTGTGAAAACCGGTATCAGTCTTCTGCTTTTTACTTAACTTTACCATACCAAAACTGACAGAGTCATTATTGTTTTTCATTGTAAGACATTAATGTAGGTAAGCCTGTCGTCGGGACAAAGTTGAACACGAAGTATTTTGAAATCCTCACCTCTATTATTTAGCTTGTCATTCATGACATAGTTCAACAGAAGGGAGTAGTGAAAACTTCTGGTGAGTATTCGAGGTCAGTAACCAAGATAAATATTCCTTCGACACTGCTCTGAACGAGTCAGGCCTAGAGAACATTTCAAACAACAGAATCAAAACGATCTACAGATTTAAAACGTTATTAGTTTCATGAAATTCACTTAGAACCCAGTGATATCGCTTGGTTGTATCACAATTGCAGGGCAAGCATGCTTATTCAGTCATATTTGGTAGAGAATGGTAAGATTGCTACCGATTTGACCTTTTGGAGATATACGGTCGATCATGTTTTGGTAACAAACACACAAGAAAAGATATCTCAAAATGTTCGCAGAGAAATAAACTCAGCTTGTTCCACTCAATTAGTGGCTTCACTCCCTACTTTTCAACAGTTTTTGTATCATTAGTTACCAGTTGTCAAAATGTACACTACTGGAGAGCTCCACCGGGCACAAAACTCGAATCTAGTGTATTTTTCCCAAGGGGTTGACTAGAAGATATGTGGTAATGCGAAACCTGTGACAAACTGTGACTGAAATTCAGTTGATATCAGCCGGATCTCCTACTGCTTATGAGTAGCAAAATGAGACACGACAAGTGTGTTCATTTCTGAGATTTCCGCTTGGAGGGAGGAAGAAGAAGAAGATTGGAGTTAACTGGGCAGTTACTGGTTCTTTTCTCGAGGCGATAGAACAACCTGAGCATTACTCATAAGCGAATGTGTCTGGACGCTGGTGTACGGTACATCAGTCGTGCTTAATGTGAGGTCAATGGCGCAATAGTCAATACGGTTGCCTCATGAAAGCGTAGTTGGTGTTCAAACCCTATCCATGACAAAGAAATGCCTCACTGATATGATCTAACTAGAGAAGAACTTAAATCCACTGTTCGAAAAGTTAATAGCTGCGATCAAATGTGGATGGTGTACAATTTGTATTTTGAGATTCTCATCACATTCTCGTGGAATCTATAGAAAAGCAATTACAGTTTTCCGTCATTCGTATGAGACATTCACAGGTTAACATAATAATGTATTTTGCAATATCAACACAACTTACGTGGGACTCTTGCGCATCCGTGAACAATCACAGCTGCTGGTATAGGGTTTCCGTTCTGTAGATCACTGTCAATAACTATAGGTTTCCACACACTACATTAACAAACACACATACACACGGAATTCATCCCTGTATTTTGTCCCAACCGGACAAAGTAAGTGCACTCACTGCACTTGTTTTGTCTTATCAATATTCGCATTACCATCTGTTTACACATCCTACCGATTTTATTTAGATGCTTATTGCTTTTTACTACTTACAAAGTAATAAAATTAGCAACCCATCGATTAAGACGGTGAGCCCAACGTGACTCGGACAGGCGACCTTCACGTGGAGGTTGTAAGTTGTGTTCACATGTGCGGACGGTCTCGTTGTTCTGTCAGCCCAAGGAAAGACACTGTATTGATTTCTGCGCCATAGTCTATGCTCGAGATTGTGTGTGTATTTATGAGTGTGTGTGAGTGCGTGCCATTGAATGCAACGGGTTTGGTAAACTGATTTGTTTGAAGCCGGTGTGGGTGCATGGGCGTGTGAACGACTCACTGATGTGTGTGTGATCGCATGACACATGGGAGCAGTCTAGACACATGACCTTGACCACGCCGTAATGAAATGCTACATCCCCAAACCACTTGAAATCTGGGTAAGTGTGAGACTAACCACCGCCGGTCGTACGTGTCATGGTGAGCACGTGTTCCAGTCCTATCTGTTAATCAGCGTTTCCACTCTCTTATGGTGGGATGGGTTCGTCCAAATCGGCTGAGCTACGTACTGACCCATGTATCCGCACTGATTTTCGCATACGCATTAGGTGACTGCAAAGGGTGCCTAAGACTGACCGAAAACAGTTGTTTACAAAATCGATTTTTGCGATTCCTCCAGTTCCTATTCACACAATGCTTTTACGATTGCATGTGTACGAATCACGTAGGAAAATCACAACTAGCCAAACGTCACTGGTGTGCGTCATTGTCTGTTAGAAGTGAATGTGTTCATGAATGCGCGTAACACAGCATCACGCCTGCTCGTCAGTATCAAGTGGTCTTGGAAATAACTGATCAAGGAAGATGGAGGATTTATATGGGCCGTTTTTGTGTACAGACATGCACATAGATTCTGATGGAATTCCCCTGTGAGAATGTGAGAGCTATGGTCACTTGCGAATGATTTTCAAACCGTAGTAACAAAAATCCCCTATTCGTTACCGGTAATCTAATGAGATTATCTCCGACAGAAGACCAACAGCTCAGATGAGCTGGATGCTACTGACGGAAGTGGATTCGAATAGATGCGCTTAAATGGTGCAATACAGTGACTGATACTTTACAGAGGAGAACATACGTGAATATTGACAATGAATTAATTTCACATTTTATGATTCGGATCGAACTCCGGAACTGATGTTTATTGTTGCCATATTTATGGTTTTATGCTCTCTTTCCTCAGAGTAAAGCCAATCCGGAACGTCGTGAATGCGTGGACACTCCCAGTCACTTAAGGAAACCTAATACAACGTTAACAAACTTACTTAAGCTTTAAGTATACATAGTGGGAACTGTATGAATGTATTGTACGGCTTTTTATAATCAACTGTTGGGTATAAAAGTCAGAACAAAGGACAGGTCAAAAAAGGTCACAGACGACGAGGTGTAGGTGGGTTTATAACGGATGTTCGAAAGGGCACATCCACCACTCATGCGAATCTTGTCCATCTGCGTAAGGTGGCTCATACTTGACGACGTTTCAGGTGTTTTAGAAACAACTGTTCAAACAGACATAGAGGATAACAGTCATACTCTCACAGTTCTGAAATTTTCCTAAGAGGCCTCACAATAAAGGCATAATGAGTCCCCCCGATTTCATTTCACTATCTTTGTCAACCTGTGGACTGAACCTTTTCAAGCGAATGCAAGCTGATTCTCCTCAACAAAACCGGCCTGATATTCAGGGGCAGAAAAAGAAACACCGACGGACATTGTGAACTTGGAGTGCGGCTGGTACTGAACCATACGAGAGCCTTTGCTCTGCGCATATGCGCCCGATACGCTATAGTGTGTAATTGACTGGGTGACTCATGTTTCCGATACAGCACCTGACTCGATAGAATCAGTCACATCCTTGACGATTGAGGTCGAACCAATAGGTGGAGTCACACTAAAGTTGTGTGTACATACGGCTCCTCAGATGACTACACCATACTATGCTTCTACTGTTCATTATGTTACTTGGTCACGGACAAGTCGAAACAGGAACGGTGACTGCCCACCACATGTTCGAATGTGTCAGAAAAGGCAATAGGAACCCCAGCTTTGCGAAGGGAGTTGATTTAGTTAGGGTTACGAATTGCACAGTGCGTTTCGACGACCTCCTGTGTGTGTGTAAGAAATAGTCCGGATCATCAGACCTATCGATCTATCGGTAGTGGCATAGGTGAGTGCATCGACGGTGTGTGTCTGTAATCTGGGTCAATGTGTACGTTATTATTCACCCGCTGCAACAGAAATCTCCCCAAACGTAACATGCTGTTGCATTGAGTTGGTCATAAAATATATTAACGTCGAATTCTTCATCACAGTATTTTAACCTCCATTCCGCGTGCAACAACCAGTACATCTACAGTACGCCCTCAGAAGTATGGACCTGACAACAAAATCCGGAGTTCGAACCAAAGATCTTATTTAGCGACCCTATCTATTTGTTGTTGGCTATATTACCGTTTCGGTTGTCAGTTGTACCCTTTTTGATAGAAACCTTCTTATGTATTTAAACATTTGTTTGAA
>LUCH01005057.1:12215-42584 GCA_013368495.1 Paragonimus heterotremus
CTTATGAGTAGCAAAATGAGACACGACAAGTGTGTTCATTTCTGAGATTTCCACTTGGAGAGAAGTCCTAGTCGAGGAATATGTGACTTAATCACGCTTATCGCAATGATGAGAAGAAATAACGACATATACAGCCGAACCGTCATATGTTTCGCCATAAGAAGTTTTATATGAATTGCACAGTAGATTGATACAGGTTCGTTTGAGAAAGTGATTATGCCGTGGTAACGATCAGTTTGTGAATGTGCTCCTTCTGTTTCGCATGCAGGGGTATTTGTAAATATGACTTACATATTTCTGATGTGTTTCTACTAAATATAAACTGTTTATACCTCTACAGTATGTATTTCTAATTGCCCAATAATTACCAATTATTGAACACATCATTTGGTTTTGTAAATCGAAAGTAAGCAGAGTATAGTGATTTCCTCTCCGGAATCAAACTTCAGCTATGGTTATCATGCTGCCTAGGGTTTCGTTGATGATCCTAGCAATTTCGTTCACTCCTTTGTGAATGGAGTTAGTGCTGACGGAACCCGTTTTCTTAAGTGTGTTTGATGTTGAAGACGGTACTTATGAACTCACTTACTGCTGGAGGAATGGGCTTTTCTCCTATTGTAGGAGGCTCCGTACGTTTAGCTACGATAGGGCAGAAATCAATTCATACCTACGTCAGCATTTTGATGTTCTTGTTCTCGTTCCAGTCTGTTGGTTGATCCACTGCGATAAACTGGTAGGTATCTCCTGACCGACTCAACTGTAGTAAACCAGTGTAGGTCCAGTACTGTTCTTGTGTGTGTGTTCGTGAATCGTGACGGATCGCGGCTTTGTGACCGGACTGTGAAGGTCTCAATGCGCGTAAAGTTCACCACGTTGTGTGAACTACCACTGGGACAGGCATAGACTGGTCACAGAACACGCTGGCGAATTGACCACCACCTACGCCAGTTGTTGGGCGAGCCAAAAACAAATATTGCTATCCGTTACATCAGCCAACGAAGGTTATCAAAAAACTGACCTAAACTCGGTGTCGCGTGGGGCGCCGTTTTCCTTGTAACCGAAACACATGGCTCGCTACCAAGGTAAAAAGAAGACAAACACCGTACGACACATATCTATTATCCCAGGACATAGCTCACAAATGGCAAGTTTGTACGTAGGTTGTAGAGGTTGACATTAAATAAAACTTGCAAAAGCATCAGAAAGTTTATTAGGATAACTGAATACCTCACATGTCGATCGAGGTGGTTGATAAATCATTGTGGACGTCAAATGCTTCATATAACTTACATACTTTTTTGGTTCGGTGAAAGCTGGTAACCGACCATGCCAGCATGAGCCAGTGAATAGTGCTGGGAAACATTGGCTATTGTACGAGCAGAATCTGAAGACTATTGTAGCGTGTGCTACATCGGCCTAATAGCAGAGAAATTCAACAAGACCGAACTTACTTTGTTTGCATCTATGTGGTCCATCATTCATGCGAACCGTTTAGGAACTTGTGCGTTACCAGACTGTTTTGTCAGCAACTTGCTATATATGGCTTAGTCGACCTATACCGAATACGAAGGATTTTAGTACCCTTCTCGCATATTCAGGCTTCAGGAAACCCATGTCGCTGAAACCGTCTTTTTTAGGCTCGAAGGTGCCACTGAATACATAACAACGATGTACCACTTATTGTTATCTTAAATAAACCAATATCACCTGCTGAAGGTGGAGAAATGAATCATGTAGTTCAGATTTTGCACCAAAGACATGTTTGTGCGCCAAAAGTACCAGTTCATTAGGACATCGTATTTGTAGTTTTATTCCTGCATTCCCACTGGAAACATACCAGTTGAGTTATTACTGTAGTTGGCATATGCAGTGAACATCACCCACAATTGATTGCACCTGTCACATTTCCACAGACCTTCTAGTCATTTTCTTTCGAAATCAAACACTATACTCGAGGTTCGCTGTTGTTAGGGCTCGCCACTAGTGCATATCTTTGCCACGACCTGGAGTAGAACTCCGGCCACACCTTCCAGAGACAACCATGTTGACCACTGTGCCACTGGCCTCACATTAGGCACGACTGAATTGTCACGTGAACGCTCAACCACTTTCGCTTGTGAGTAATGACCAGGTTGCCGGACAGTCCATAGAGGAGACAATAACCGTCCTGTTAGCTCCAATCTATGACTCATCGACTAGGAGTTCTCCCCATGCAGAAATCACAGGACTTATTAACATGTCAGGCGATATTTTGATTATTGATGGGTAGTAATGGATTTTTGGGTTGTTCGTATACATTGAACACCACCCACACATTTATCGTTGCCAAATAATAGTTTGATTTTTTCCATTGCGTGACTGGTACGTTAACACATATATTGAGCTTCCGTATCGTGTCTGATGACAGGTTTTTCCAATATGAGCACAAATGAAACCAGCAGAAAAAAATTACATAAAGGAAACAGACATTCTGTTGTAACTTGGTATACGACCTACGAACGCGTAAACAGACAACGGAATAACGGTTAGTGGAACGGTAGATAACGGAACGACGTTCAACGGTTCTGAACGATGAACTACGAAATATACAGGATTAATACGGATCTACCTTGCCAACTCAACCACCCAATGCTAACGGATGAACATAGAGAAAAGACAGACCTCTGGACAGAGCCACTTTATGTCCCTCAATGCGAAGACAACACGGTCACAAACTAGACCACATTTAGGGGTTTGTGACCAATGAGAAAATAGGGACAGAAGTGAACCAGACAAAGATGCAGACAGTACAATGATGTCCCAATTAAAGGACGTGCGTGTGAGTGGGGCGCCAGAATTTGGCACAAAGGTTGAGAACGCACGTGATAGGTGAAGTGGCACATGACCGTGCCGACTATGAAGGTCACTACAATCAGTAGTGAGTTAGGTCACTGCGAAGTCAAATAAAACGGTATTTTCGAGGGATTGGGTTCTTCCCCGACACATTCTATGATTAGAAATCTTCCGGTCGTACTGGCGTTTGAAAATAAATTTCTGCTAGTATGAAGCCGCTTTATTAAAACCGAAGCTTTATTTACTTCTGTGATGTGCGACCGAAACCAGCAGGCGCGCACGAGTTGAACTTGAATTGCGTAACGGGGAGTTCTGCTGTGTTGTCGACGCAGTTTTAGTTTTCGTTTGTGGAAGTCGTGTGCATTGCTTATTGGGCATTTGGCTCATGCTTGTTTCTTGCTGTTTCCCTTTTAGAGGGTTGTTGCTGGAACCCCCTACTTCGGGAGAACGCCGTCTCCCGGTATCTCTACGTTGCCCGGAGGTTGGTCTACAAGTGTGACAGACAGTCAGAGTGTGAATGGCTAGCTTGCATGTTACAGTTCAGGCATTAAAAAATATACTACACCTCAGTGCTCCCGACAATAGTTATGGATCGAAGCCAGCACTTTAATGATCGCTGTAGGAATGCGACATTTTAGGAGGTTGAGTGTATATGGTGTCAACCTCCACTGGTATAACTATCCGTCACAGGTTACAATAATCCAGTGTTTACTTTGTTCCCGACGGAATTCAGTCGACTGAACAAAAGGTGTGCGCAAAGTCGCCCAACTGCGTATTTGCACTGACAGACATCACAGCACGGGGCGCCGAGGTAGCACAACCTGCTTTGAATACGATCTGAAAAGTTGACTTAATATACGGGGTTGCATTCGTGTTATCGACTACACTACCTGAAGATTTGAACAACCTGATAGCTCTGGGTGGTGTTTTGACAAACGTATTGATGGCGTATTTGATTGATTATTTTTCTTAGACCAACTGAAAAATAATATGGTGTTAATCCTTATCGTCAATCTTATCCTCATCCTCTCACCTAAAAATATATTATCACATTCCACCAACGGCCCCCTTGGGGCCGACTTCGTCCATTTTAGGAAACACTACATGATCTCCCTGTCGAAAATATAAAACTCACGTTGGCAGGATTAAGTGTCAAGATAGGAATACTCTACTCGTCAAAAGTGAAGTATCCTCACTTCACTGCAGGCAATCCGGTTCAGAACGTGCTATGTTTTGTCTACATAAGTGTTTATCATCCGCATCCTATCAGTTGTGCTTCATCAACAAAACAATGTTATGTGTCGACTCACTCGTCTCATTTGGTCCAGTCCAACATGCAGATTCCAGTGGGAAATTTCAATAGATGAACAGTTTATCAGTGTTTTTTTAAATTCATTTCAAGTCTACATAAGTGTCTGATTAGGTTTTCTGATGAACTACGAAGAGCATTGTATTAACAGGGTACAGAGTGAAGTTACAAAAGTACATGAGCAAGCTCACGGATCTCGATATTTTCCCAGAATTCTTAAGAAGTCAACTGTACAAACAAGTGTTCTCGGTCATTGTCATCGGATATGTGCATTTATAGAACAAGTCAAACGGTTCATAAAATGTCATATATACCGGGTGGGTCATACAATGTCGAGGAAGGTTGGAGCTTTGATGCATATATGACAACATCAGTGTCCAGGTGTTCGTGTCTACTCGGGCTTCAAGTGACTTGAGGATACTCGATTAGGGGGCTGAAGCCTTCGTACGTTTTGGACACACTCACGTGGGCCATAGAGTCTGATAACATTGTTTTCTGCCTTTGACATTCTTCAGATCCAGACGTCTCTAGTGTGAGCTTGAGGAACCGCGTAGGTGATTCGGAATCCTACTTTTGATTCCACTAGATGGCCGATCGTAGTGAGGACAACCGATCGCACTATACTACTCACACTACTATTATTCAGTACTGAGACGTGACCATGGATTTTGACATTGAAGAAGCCGCAGAAAAAATACAGAAAGAAACATAGGAGTGCAGCTTGGCATGAAATCGTTCTCCGTACATATAGAAATTGGACATTTGCGACCGTTGCAACCGTGGCGTTCTGGGACCAACGTTGTAAGCAAGTGAGTGTTTTGTTTGTTGTCATGTTGAAACGCATAAATCATGTGCTGGTTACCTGCATAAATAACTCTTGTGCCATCCATGTTCTTGGCTCACAACTCGATGCCAACAACGTGAAAAACAATCACGTTGGAGCTGGGCTTCCTTGAATTATTCAAAAACCGGTTTGCGGTGGTGTTCCTGAATCCTTCTCGATCGCTGGTTTGTGATTCTCCTGATTTAACTTGGCGGGAGTGTAAATATAGAAAAAAGAAGAGAACTTAGGCTAGTCTTCCTTGTGGTGTGGCACCCACATCAGGCCGGTACTGGACGATTAGATGATCCGTAATACAGTGTGAGCACTCCGATAGCACTGGACTGACGACGATTAACAACCACGTTGGTACATTAATCCTTCCGAGATAGATGGATAAAAATGGACATTTCCTCCTCTACCTGGGTGATGTCATGCACCGTTTCGGGCCGAGTACTTTTTTCCAAGCATATCCAAACATATTCGTGTTAACTACGCACGCCTCAGAAATAGCGTGGTTCATCCCAAAATACAAATTTGCTGTGCTCTGATTCTCAACCATCTTATTAATCTTATAGTGTACTTTAGTGAAATAAAACTGTGAAAACATGTACACTGGCAAGCCTACGTATTTTTCTAATATACGAGGGGGATTTGAACTCGAACTAGCACCTGGAATGTTTCCATGAAGTCCTCTGTCAAGGTCATGACACTATTACGATAGATTCAGGTAGGGTGTCTAACGTTGGTCATGCACTAACACAAATAAATCTACTTTGGGTTTAGGCTACTCATCTGATTCCGCCGCTTCACCAAGTAATTTCCGAGGTAGTGATTCGGGTACTGTTTTGATCTGACGAGCTATAGTGATTAGGACTCTGATCCTTCCAGGTGCAACCTTGTCAGACAGGTCAAAGGGGAGCAGTTAGACGAAAAGCAGTTACACTCATAGAATTTTCATAGTTGCGGCACTGCTGTCTTCCGTATCAGGAAGAAGGAGGTTAGAAAAGCTACCTTCAAACGAAGAGCACTCCGATCGCCCAACGGTTGACTGTACCCGCCGGCGCATTATCCAATACGGTCGAAAAACACCTGGTATCACCCGAAAGCCCGATGTAGCTTCGAGTACATCCACTGCGCGCAGCAGTGCTCAGAATGAGACATCAATGTCTTATTCTGGATAGGTAAGCCCCTCAATGCCAAGTGAGTCAGACTACTGAGTCATTGGCTCCGGGTAGGGCCCCCCAAGAAAACCCCATATCCTGTTGTCTCGCAGGTCAGACTTTTGAGTCAGAGACTCGGGGTGGGGTCCCTCAAGTCAACCACCTTCTGCGGCACAAACGACCGGGAAGTATCAGAAGTTATCGTTCTCTCGACAGTGACATTACTAATCGACCTCGACTTTCTCCTACTGTTTTACCCCTTATTTCTCCTGCCTTCCATATGTCTCCGGACGATAATTGATTTCTGAGGCCAAGATAACTGGTAAACATTGGCGCCTTCAATGTCCGCACTCTCCGACACTCAGTCAGCAAGCTGCTCTGGTAAGTACTCTCTCAAATCCGGGTATTGATGTGTGCTGTGTGTCGGAGACGCGAGTCTACGATTCTAGCACGATTATCCACTTGAGCTCACCTCTAGATAACTGTCGATTCAAGCTCTTCTCTCTCAGGATTTCTAGTGACGCTGAAGCTGAATCTCGCGGTCAAGCTGGAGTGGGAATCGCACTAAGTTCCAGAGCAGAGTAATGCTTGCTCGATTGGATCCCAGCGAACAGTCGCTTGTGTGCTGCCAGACTCAATATATCGGTAAAAGTCTGTCGATGCAAATAAAAAAGACTCTGTGTATTCATTATATCGGCGTACACTCCGACGGACAGCTGTTCCGCTGCTACCACGGATGAGAAGCGGCTAGGAGGTATGTTTGGTGTCTGGGCACAACGTACTGATAATGGCGAAAGACTGCTGCAGCTGTGCGCATCCCACGGTCCCTATATTTCGTGCACCGCATTCCAACACAGGAAGAAACACTGTGTTACTTGGGGACCTCAGTGTGCTTCCCAGCCGTGGACACAGCTGGATCATATAGCAGTCAGTTACATGTGGCGCCACTCTGTTAAGGACTGTCGTGTCTTTTGGAGTAACCACCTGGACTCGGACCATGCTGTTGTGCGTGCCCGTTTCCTTTAATCATTTTCCCAGAGGACACACGCTCGTAAATTGAAGGTGCTTAACTGGCATTCGAGCGATGAGAATGTAAAGAACGTTTACCAGAATGCGTTGGTTAAGAAGTTACCCAGTTCGAGTCGGATGAAGGGTCCTAATGAACACTGGGAACAAATCGCCGATGCTATGAAAGCATGCTGTGAACAGGCATGTTCCGATGTAGCTGTTCAGTTGTGACAGAACTGGATTTCCGTCACGTCGATAAACCTCATGAACAGGCGTCGCTCGATTCCACCTGGTTCTGAATATGATGAAGACCGTCGAGATCTTAAACGCAAGCTGACTAAAAGCTTGCGCAAAGACCGTGAACAATATTTGGTCGAACAATCGAAAGATGTGGAGAAAGCCTTTTTATCTGGGAATAGCAGAAAGCTTTTTCCCCTGATCCGTTGTTGTACTGGCCGTCGAGTCGGTGTAAGTGAGACCATATGTGAAAAAGATGGTTCACTTATTACCGGTCAATCGCGCCGACTTGATAGGTGGGCTGAACATTTTGAAGAGCAGTTCAGCTGACCTCAACCAGATCATGAGGACGACGGGACTCAATCAGTCAGTTACTGCATTCCAGACGGTCCTCCGTCGGAAGCAGAAGTGGTCCTGGAGCTCAAGTTATTGAAGTGTAATAAGGCTCCTGGTCCAGACCTCCTCCCTCCTTCTCTTTTCAGGGATGGTGGGGAGAGGTTGATATCGGAACTGACAATACTTCTTCAGACGATCTGGGAGACTGAAGAGATATCTCGTACTTGGTGCCTATCAACAGTCATTCCCGTTTTCAAAAAGGGGGCCCGAAGTCTATGTGACAACCACAGAGGCATCAGTTTGGTGTCTGTTACGTCCAAGTTACTCACTGGCCTCATTTACATCGGCTCACTAAGCCCAGAAAAAGTCAGAAACGTGAAGAACAGGCAGAATTCCTATCCGGTCGAGAGTGCGTTGATCATATTTTTACCTTGCGACGGATCTTGGGACATCGGCACTGTTACAGTCAGCTGACAATCGTGGTCTTTTTGGACCTAGAGGCTGCTCTCGACTCAGTTGCTCTCTGGAGCTGTCTCCTTCGCAAGGGAGTACCAGAGAAATACGTGAATCTCTTGTGATCACTGTATGCTCACTCTGCAAGCAGGGTGAGAATTTATGGACAACTGTCTTGAGCGTTCATCACTTCTAGTGGTGTTCGTCAGGGGTGCCCGATTTCCCCTTTTCTGTCCAATTTTGTCATGGACGATATTCTGGAGAGTGCGCTTCGGGAATCCGGTGGGCTTGGTGTTGAACTTCTCCCTGACGCTAGACTGACCGATCCGGAGTATGCGGACGACATTATTTTACTTAGCCCCTCTGCCGAAGACATGCAGACCATGCTGGACAGGTTGAGTGACCAGACTGGTTTGTATGGAATGCGCTTCGCACCTTCAAAGTGCAAAGTGTTGCTTCAAGACTGGGGCATTTCCATTCCTACTTTCTACATTGCAGGTAATTCGCTTGAGACTGTGAATAGTTTCACGTACTTGGGTAGCACTATCTCGTCAGCCTGTACTGTTACTGATGAGTAATCAGCGAGGATAGCAAAGGCACGAGTTGCCTTTGCCAGACTGCATTATCTGTGGCGTCGAAAAGACGTCCGGTTGTCACTGAAAGGAAGGGTATATAATGCTTGTGTGCGCTCCATTTTGCTTAATGGTTCGGAAACGTGGCCTGTTCACAAAGAGGATATCAACAGTCTTGCGTGAACAATGTGGCAATTCACCGACGCGTATTCCGGAATGCTCGGGATGCGCGATCAATTGGTCAACTACTCACGATGCATAGCTTGCGATGGTTAGGTCGCGTACTCCGTATGCCATCTGAGTGTTTAACGTTCACGGCGCCATATACTGAGATTACCAACAACTGGTTAAAACCAAGTGGTAGTCAGGCAGCAACGCGGTCGCGAAATATGGAGACCCTGACCGTCCCATTGAGCAAAGTGGGTAGGTTTCAGCTGCCTAGCTGGAGTCCTCGTGATCACTCAAACCACTGGTTAGAGACGCTATCCGAGATGGTGATGTGTCGCAGTCAATGACGTACCTGTATCCATACCATTTCTAGTTCTTCCGCTTAGTCTTCTTTTAATAATGTTCAACCTTCTTAGTAACGTTTTCTTCTAGGACATTCCACATCACTGTTGAGGTGAGCGGCGACCCGAGCCACATTACCTTTCGGTCAGGCTCAGGGCTATTATTATTATTATTATTATTATTATTATTATTATTCGGGTTAATCGATGATGGAAAGTGTCTATAATGCACGAAATATTGATCCAGTTGAACCAACCTCTCCGAACAAAAGAATTATTAAAAAGTTAACAGTTGATTGGTTAGGTGTGGCACGTTTCTGCATAAGTGATATTCAATCTGCACACATACTCAAAGTTTCCTTGTCTCTTAGTTGAGCGTCATGTACTAGTACTGTGAGTCAAGAACATGGATGACGCAAGGGCTGTTCATTCAGAATAATAATACATGGGTTATGCGCTACAACACGTTAGCAAACAAACATACGTCCCAATAGGTCTCCGTTGCAACGGTCGCCAATGCTCCATTCCTGTATATACCGAGAACTATTTTATGCTAAGCTGCAATTGTATTTCTTTCACAGTTACTTCAGTGACCAAGCCCATGCTCTTACCTTACTACTGAATAGTAGTAGTGTGAGTAACATAGTGCGGTCACTCATTCTCACTATACCAGTATATTGGAAGCGCATAGGAAAAACGCCCGATTGGACTTGAGTAGTGCTGTTGCACAGCATGAGTCTGGGTGCACCAACAGTTTGTTTATAATTATCAGTGATTACTTTAATCACCAACAAATCTCCCGTTCGATCAGCCCCACATTTTTATGAAAACATGAAATGTCAGTTCCTGATATTGGGTGTCATTTGATTAATTGGTCCCACTTATCGACTTCGAAGTCCGTGCTTCTCACTCAGACACCGCTGTACTAAAACAACAGAACAGTTTTGCAGGATAGGTTGAGTGTTTGTAGCACCGAGTGGTCTATAAATTATTTCACACTCATTTTACGGCTTCTCTTTGGTATTAATTTACTTATGTTTACATAGTGAACACATCTATGCCAATAATTCTATGTAGTTAAACAAAACTCAAGTCCGCTGAGCTGAAAACTGGCTGAGAAATTCTATATTATACTATGAATTTGCAAATAACTGGCGGACTAGTCACTAACTTGTTTAACTTCGAAGCAAGCAGTTGACTTGTATCACCGAGTTTTGCAGTTATGTGATCGATCGCTATTGAGTAGTCAATAACGCTAGGTCGAAGTTACGTAATCACAAGATATGCTAATTAATGGGCCACCACAATTATCTACTGAGTGGAGATACTAACCGATTGTCTTCAGTTGCGTCAGTAACTCAATCAGATATTTTGCTAGATGCCTAGCATATATATATATAATAGTAAAATAACGCACGGTGTAGCAAACTTGAGACGGAAAAAACGAAATATAAAAGGTGCGAAACACCATCCTAGAATACAAAAAAATAGCTAAACGAGCGTCAGCAACCACTATTATTCGTTGTACCAAACATCTTCAATCAAAGATGTTTATTGTCCTTTAGACTCCAGTCATGAACGCCTCAGTGAAACAAGCTTTAATGTAAGTGATTTCACACCCTGAACACAAGTCAAACACTACTGCAGCCTAATCCGGAAAATTGCAAACAAATTAGAATGTGGCAAACAATGTGTCGGCACGCATACGTTGTGGTCAAACCAATGCACCTTGCGGGATGATATCACTATACTAAGAGGTCGACTCAGTTTGTTAGTTAAAAGACGAACTTTGGAATTGTTGAGAAGATGATCTCACCACACACAACCAATCCTTGGGAGACATCGATAGCTGAAACCGTACACAACGCATTTCGCCCGTGTTGATGGACCAGGTCCGCAGGTCCCTAATACGAAATACACTCGGTCTTTCACAGAAAGACTGAGATGATGCCGGCTTCAAAGACGGTGTTATGTGGAAACAGGGTCTCTGGTGTATGATAGAGAGAAAATACGTACAATTCCTCTTCCATGGACACATCGTAATATAGTAGTCCTCGTCAGTCGCCGAACAGTAGAAAACGCCGACAAACTGGTCTGACTGATAACCACTATCGCCACTGTTCACAGTCACAAACTTCACATAATAAAGCTAATCCTCGCTCATCCATTACACATACCAAGCTTCAGCTGGTGACAGTAGGATGATCAACTGCATACAGGCTCCTCCACCAGTCCACCTGCCTCACCCAGTACTACGTCAGTCTGTTCGTAAGTCTCGCTATTAAACACCCAGATACAATAACTTATTGGATACCTGAGTAGGGGGCCTAGTCATTCCAGCACATTGGAGTGAAGTAACGTGTTAAACACAACTCCAGTCAGTTATCACACAATACAAACATGATATAACGTGCCTTTCCTTTGCCAAACGTTCTAATACGGCTTGACTGTCAGACGTGAGTCCATGCTATGCGGCTTCACCTAGTCTGCTTGCGCGGAGACAAGAAGAACACGATTGTGGAAAAACACGCTGTATTGCCGACTACCAGTTCGACCAAATGAATGAAATGCCTGTAAGTATATATCATGAAATATTAGCCAAATATGGCCATTTACTTGTTGAATCAGTGTCTGCTTGTTTAGGCCACTTCGCTATCAACTGGCTAAGTAAGGCCAATTCCATAGACGTTCGTTCCTCGGACTAGCGTGACACCCACGCTCACTTGCACGTCTCTCGCTTGCGCGACACCCACGTTTACTTTGACGTCTCCTGCTAGTTGGTCCGACGTGCCCCTCAGTGCTTTGTTGATGTCTGATTTCGTCAGCCATCACCGAAGGCCTGACTGGTTTGCAATGATTGATTTCATCAGCCGTCACCAATGTCTTGACTAGGTTGTTTTGGTGAATTTGCCTCCTAACAAAACATACTCGAATTAGACCGTTCACCCAAATCACAAATCAAAATTGCACTTATCTCAGATGACGTCACACATTTACATCGGGTATATGACCAGTGTATCGTAGTCGTGTGTGGTAGTCGGGTTGACAACTAACCGGGGTGGTTAATCCTACTGACAATATGGGGTTGCACACTTGAAACGATCAAAGAACCTCGGTTTAATCAAATAGGTCAATTAATGTGATATGGGATCTAGACCAACCCATTACCGCCAGTCGATGAACGTAAACGATGACGTAATCGTATCGGGCTGAATCACATGACAGTTTGCCCCGACCTGAATGCACATTTGTGGGTGTGGGGCAATCGACACGACCACTTTTTTCGCGTAGGTACCGGGTCACATAACCGTCTCTCGTTCTCGTTAAACCAATACGGTTTCTTATCAAGTTGATCAGTCGTGCATTCGGTTGAACGAGTTCGCTTATTCAGACATTTATTAATCTCCAACTGGCATGAAACTGACGATGCTAAAGAAGAAGGCATGATGGCGTCTCTCCACAGTTTATCGACGAACCACTGTAGTAAATTCATGTTTCATTCAAAGGCAGGTGGATAAAGGTTTGTGTGATTCCGCTCTCACTAACTAAGTGTCCACCGAGTTGCATAACTGTTTCTCATCACGATTTCATTACATTAGTCATTCATGTATCCCAC
This sequence comes from Paragonimus heterotremus, assembly GCA_013368495.1. Classification (NCBI taxonomy): domain Eukaryota; kingdom Metazoa; phylum Platyhelminthes; class Trematoda; order Plagiorchiida; family Troglotrematidae; genus Paragonimus; species Paragonimus heterotremus. The sequence goes on from LUCH01005057.1 coordinate 25,071, forward strand.
TGAACGTATTCGCTCGTTAGTAAACCGTTGTACACTTTCACTGCTATTCCACGAAATGCAGAGGCAACCACCAACTGGTTCGGTGGGATACATGACAACCGAAGATCAACAATTACATCTGTTATGATATTCGTTATGAACTTCGTACAGACAAGCCTCGTTAGTGACCACTAACAGCCAGAGATGAAAGGAACACTCTGAAGTGCTTGAATAGATTCAATGTGATACGGACACATTTCAGTCCTAGGGCTGGAAGTACGGAAGATATTGAAACAAACCGGGCAGTAGACATCTACGTCCCACACTCAACGGAAGTCATTCTACCTACTTTGCAACCACGTCTTTGCCTGAACACCTAGCGAGTTTACTCAACTGTTTGTGGCCTCAGTGAAGAGTGCCGATTGGGGTAAATGCTTGGTGGGCTTATATGTGTAGTACGTTCCTCAACCGTTCCTCAACTTATCATGTGGTCGACTCATCGTGCATCTACGATGTTCCTAAATGCTTGTTGATTTATTGCGTTACCCACGCGATCATCCTCTTTAATGTGGTCCGGGAAGGCAATACTTAATCACAGCAAATTTGATGCTATTTTCGTCGCAAACAAGCCACGGTTGTGAGCCGTACAGTAAAGCAGATGACACATCTGTATTACATGTCCTTCTATTTAACGACCGCTGGACGTCTTTTTGACGTTACAGGTGACGCAAGTGGGTAAATAGAACATGCGCCTTTGTTCGTTCTGCTGATATCTCATCTGTACTGTTACAAGTTGATGAGACGATGTTATCGAAGTTGGAAAAACGCACCATATTCTCAAGCAGGCTTACCGCAACAGAGATCGTGTTAGTGGGAATGTTCCACGTATGAGGCCGATGATACACCGTGTTCAGCATGTTTCACCTGTCTGCGACAGACAGGTCAAGCAAGGCTATGTCACCTCAATACTTCATGTTCGTACACACAGTGCATGAAAAAACTTAACACCAACCTCACTGAGGTTCCTCAACTGCGCTTTCTAAAGTATTATTTATGACAAAGGGAGGAAGCTGGTACCTCAACATGCAAAAAGATAAACGCTCGAAATAATTGTCCATATACTCAAATCCTGCCTGCATAGTGGGCATACAGCGGTCTCAAAAGGATTACATATTCCTTTCACAGAGCAAGCAGTTCCATAGAACGTTAGTGGCATCCGAACCAAAACTAACCTTCAGGTCTGAAAAGACCACGATTAATGACTGTTCATAAGGATGCATGCGCGTCCAAACCAATCGTAGAATAAGATTGTGGTCAAGGGACTGTCGACTGGGTGGGATTCCTGTTAATTTTTCACGAATCTGGCCGGATCTGGATTTGGTGTTGTGTCCTGTTAGGTGTGCATGCAGACAACACGTGCGTGTCTGTGCGGCGGACCCGTTGGTAGTATTCATCGATCATAACACGTCAGTGCGTTAACACTTATGTGTGTCTGTGTGATTGGATTTGTCATGTGACCTACCTGATTGGACAAATGGGCTCTAGCCCGTTTACGCCTGTGTTGACATTGTGCAGTTTACCGTCCCACTGTACTGTCGTGTCAGCGGGCTGTTGCATGCAATTCCTACCGTGCGTTTATCCTGCACACTACGATCCGACACTACCACCTAACTGTACCTCTTTTCTACATTCACGGCACGACGATTGCATACTTTACCCGGTGTGATACTTGAGCTTCACCAATAATTACCGTAGGATTGGAGATACAAGTGGGCCGACGAGTTTTATAAGCAGCGGGTAACCTAGAAGCGGTAGAGACTAATCGTTTTATATAACTCAAGCCCTAACTATTGATATGTACCAATCGCGAGATCCCTCCTCATTTTTTTAAACCACTTAAATGGGTTTTGTCGATTCTGTTGTAAGGCCGTCTTCACGGTCATCTAAAGAAGGAGAAAATGGACCTGGACCTGGAGCCCCATCATTCTTCAAGATCTTAAGATCCAAGGACACTCCGACTTCCGACAGTGTCGGCTGGAATGCAACAACTGACCATATCATTAGATTTTTCACCCAATCACTACTGACGGTATTTGCGTAAGCTCTCGGACAGCCTACTCACCAATCACGGTTATATTCAGAGTTGTACGGAACAGAACGACGCAATTTTACAGTTTCTTTGGAACATATTGTCACCTCAAGCCTTCCAGGCTGCCCCATATTGTATTCAGGATTATTTGACAGTGATCCCTATGCAATTCGAGATGGATTGTATCCATCCGAATAAACAGAGTGAAAAGCAACTTACAACTCAATTACACTTGAATTTCCCTGTCATAAGCAATGCTCATGGAGCTGGTGGCCGAGAGGATAAGAGCTTAGGTTCGTAACGCGAGGGATTGCTGGTTAGATCTTTCATTCAGACTATCTCTAGCTGATGTTTCCAAACAATGACAAGACCTATCGTGGAGTGTCCGTTTGGGGATGAGCATTAGATCGTACTGTAGCGACCTGAAGGTTGCATTGGCCTACCTGCGGTATGATATGTAAAACAGTTCCAAAACGCATAGTTGCATATTGTACCTAGGCTATCAAGAAAGTTCACACGATTCATATTGTGCGATTGTTTGCCTGCATACCATGTGACTATGGCTTGAACCCGAGCGCACACTTGTATCACACTCTTCTGATTTAATCGCTTGTCGACGGCTGGTCTCTAACATATCTAGCTGATTTACGTATCGATACCATTTCTAGCGCTATGAGAAACCCTCCGTATATTTCGTGTAATAAGTATTCGGTCTCTCCTCTCAATGTCCTTTTTACTTTTCGCGTCTGGTTAGTTCGTACTTGGGAAAAAGACTTAGTGCGCCGTGCACTAAATTCCCTTTTTCACGCGCTCAGTAGTTTGACCCAAAATCGAGGAGAAGAGACTCGGCAACATTTTTGGAAAAACGATTCAAATTTGATCCACAGGAACTCTGAATACATAGGGCGAAACGATTACTATACATGACCGACATGACGAGTAGCACATCAAAAGAGCCGTTTATATATGGTAGTCAGATGCAGAGCGAAACAGTCGAGACGACCATATGTGTCTGCTGGGTCGTTAGAACGAATTACATTACAGTTCAGATAGTGTACAGGTCTTCGTCCGCAGGGCTGTAATCTGAGTGGCACAGTGGAATGATACGGACCAACTCATTCGAAGCCGGATCGATCGACCGACCGATATGACGTGATTTAAACAGACTGCTTTGTTAGGAGATGTGCCTCCTAACAGTGAACATCAGGAATCATTATGTTCTCTACACGTTTTCTTCTCGGATGCCCCTTAGTTTTCCTGCACTAAAAAAATGCATGAACTCTGAACTAATCTCGGGACAAAAACGGGTATGCGTAACAACATGGTCGGAGTCCGGTTGGTTGATCCAAAACACATGGTCGTCTTTAACAGAGTGACGCTACATATGGCTGATTGCTATGTGGTTGATTTGTGTCCACGGTCATAATGCTCAGGACGGTCTCTGTGATATGCAATATTTCTTTCAGTATGGACCTGATTTATAATGACCGCGAGGTGTAGGCAGTCGCAACTGTCTTCACCAATGGTCAGTACGCTGTGTCCGGACATCAAGCACATCATACAGTGAATTTTTATCTGGAGAAAGACAACGACGTTGAATATTCATATCGCCAGCCAGTAAATTGATATCAGAGTGTCTAGTGTGTTTCGAAAGTAGATGGGGCTATCGAAGGACGTAGCCTTGGTAGCATCTGAACAATTCAGTTAGAACGCATGTCAATATGACGAACGTACAGTGCCTGTCTGAAATGATCCAACAAACTTTCATCGATATATCGAGCCTGACGATGCACCTGTGATTGTTAAACGAAATCGAATCAAGTATGCTTAAGTTTGTTTAGAAACTCTATGCGATCTCTCATTCAGCTTAAGTATGACATTCTTCTTAGGCGTCATCAAAAACTCTGAGAGAAAATCAATTAAGTCTACGGTTATCTAAAGGTTAGCTTGAGTGAATGAAGGTGCTGGGCTCGTATATTCAAATCTCTAAGACACAGTATACATCAAACACTGTTCATGAAGAAATGACTGTAACAACAACTTGCTGACCTATTTGTTTGAAGGTGCTAATCAGTTGCTTTGGTTGTAGAAAAAAAATCAGAATCAGAATCTACAAAAAAACAAAGAGTGGAGTCAACTAGAATGAGACAGGGATAATGAACGAATACTGTCACTGTCAGTAAATGATAACTGTTGTATGACAGGCCTGTGGGTAACATACTACTCATGAGTAGTATACTACTCACACCGAAACTGCCTGTCATACAACATAACTAATGTTAGTTTCTGGTAACTTATGTCGGGGATCAGATCCCATCCGAAGCCGACGAATCTAAGTACAAATTGTCTGGAACCCATCTGGTGTCTGATTCTTGTTGTTGCTGTGCATGATACATCGAGCTATTGGTCGATATCGAAGGTTTCTGGAATATATTGAATGAGATGCTGGTGGTCACTTTCAAGCGTTGGATGCTAGGGGGGCCCTTGGTTTCAAACTAACTTTTCCGACTCTTTTTGCCCTTTGTCGAAAGGTGACAATATCGCAAGTATATAGATCCGTGTCTTATGATATAAGTAGTCGTATTCAGTAATTAGTGTTGTGATCCAAGAACGCGGATGGAACAAGGGTTATTTATTCGACAAAGCAATACACGGGTTAAGCATGTAAACCAGACCTGTCACAAAACCACTCATTTGCATGCGGTATTCGGCCTCAGACAGTCTCGGATACCACATATATCAATTCTCAGTTCCACTGAGTACCAGGGACCGTTGTGGGCGATGCTGCATTTTGATGATCCTTCCTGCAGTCTTCTTGCGGCTTGTACGTTGTCAAAAATTATGCTCTGCACCTGCTACTGAATAGCCGCGGTATGAGTAGCATATTACAATCGCTCAACTTCACTGCATAAGTTTGGCACAAACCTATAAGTGTGAGATCTCTTCTCTTGATTGCTCTTCTTTGGCCTGGCCGACACGGTTGTATCGAGGTCAGCATTGCCCTTCCCCGAGGTCAGTACACTGTGCTAGCCCGACAATATGTATGTATTGTCGTAATCTTTGGACAGTCACGCAGTTAGTTTATGCAAAAGGCTAACACGAAGGCTAGTAACTGACGGTCACTACTGCATACATCAGTCGAGGGGAAACACTGAGCTCGATTTTCACCGACTGATTAGAGGCCACACTTGCTTATACCCTCGTCTCGATTACGATCACGAGACGAGCGTGTTACCAATCATTTCACCGGCCTCACGGCATGTACGCTAGAATCACCCTACCTAAATGTTTGGCTGCGATCTCATGTGCAATCACTTTCAGAGAAGAAAGGATATCAATCTGATATACCTCGGCTGACGATCAGATTACTATTATTTCTCGGTTAAGGTAAATCAACAGACCTGGTTGAATTGGGCGTTACTGATTGAATCTGACTGAATAACGAGTAGTAGTCTTACCAGTACGAGTTGATGCACTGATAGTGTTGTCCGGTTATTTGACTTTGCGACGACTAAAGTTAGGTTCATGAGTAAGTGGATGTGAGTATCAATCTGCTCTGCTAGGCAAGCTTGTTTTCTGTTTGCTCAGAGTGACGCTAAATGATGTGCACTACTGTTCAGTGAAGCAGATGAATCTCTGCAATAAACCTTCGTACAAAACGGGTGCCCGGTTTGCTTTATTCAGAAAGGGAAGCATTCGGTCAGACTTAAGCCTACACCGGGCTTAGTTAGACGCTTAGCCAGACACATGATATCCTCCGACTACATTCACTGTTGGCAGTAATGCAGTTTGAAATCTCCATACTGATCGGCTTTATAATTCGTAATGAGGAATATTTTATTAACCATTGCGCTGCACCTTGCCTAGTGATTAAACATGCAAGAATAGCTGCGTTTGCAAGACTGTCGTACCCTTGACTTCCGTGGTTGTGTACGAGCTCTAATGAGAGCGAAACTCGGGTCTAGTGCTTCCTTTAGAGACAGGCTGGCTGGAAGGTCTATTGGAATGTGTGAACTACGATCAAATGTGAGTGATGTTCAACTTGAAATTCAAGTTAATTCAAGAAATTGTATTTTGCACCTTGGGAGATAAATACTCAGCAATCACTCAACCACTTCTTCTGCAACCAGACTATTCAATGAAGTTATTAATTTAACGTTGCGGTCAACTCTTTTACAAAATTGTCGGGATTAGTAAGAAAGCCTGTTGAGTATGAAATGGCAGATGCACCGTAGGCACGGTTACGCGTGTACACTGATTCAATATGAGATCAATTTGAGGATGTGGATACAGATTTAGGATTGTCAGATTGAAGAGGATGAGTGGAATTGGACAACATTTTGGAGGCAGGAAACTAACATGCTTGAAAATATTGAGTCATTATAGAGTCGAGGTAATAACAGGAAATGCCATTGCAGCCAGATAAATGTTTCACAGATTCAGACAGAAGTTGAAAGTCTGTGTTTAGAAGACCAGGAAAATAACCGGAGAACAATGGAGCCAAATGGCGAAGCATGCGTATATTTCGGAAAACGGAGGATAAGATCATACATAGTTGAGGAAGATTTTAGACATGAAGTATAAAAAGCAAATATTCTCATTTTGGTCAAAACAATGTTAACATAAATAGACCACGTCAAGTTGAGGTTCAGCTTGGCACTCAGATATTGGGACCTAGGAAGAAACCTGTTTCCAACTGGTAGTTGGGGACAAGTATCAAAAAGCCGATGAATGGTTGCCCATTCAAGAAGGAAAAACAAAGCTTTAATTCATTCGGAAGTACTGAACAATAAGGAGCATGCGTTAGATCAGCTTACCAATTCAGCTATGCCATGCTGAGGGGCGATGGAGAAGAGTAGGTTCGAATGTTGGACGCCGGTTACGACGTCATCCGTATAGTTTATCCAGAACGAATCCTTGGGAATGGGTATGGGGGCTCACGTAAAGAGGGAAAGACAACGGAGAAAGAGTTGCCTGTTGGTGAACACCTGAATTCGTGATTGATGATGAGGAGACTTGACACTTCAAGGAAGTGAATTGGGAGTGATTCAAAAAAATAATCACTCAGTCGCACTATGATACACAGTAGTATGGTATACCTTTTGGGAGTTCAAAACAGGGTAGAAAACAATGATTTAATCGAAGAAATAGAAGGTGACCGTTCTACATTTCCTATCCAGAGATAGCGGTGTTTGGTGAACAGGACAGGACAAGACATGTCAATAAACCAGTAGTGGACTGCAAATGGTGACACACAAACTGATGTAGATCAGTGTAGTTATTCTTCAACATGAAGTGTTCAAACAGAAACTTGTTACTAACTCTTATCATCATCGATATACATGCAGCCGTCCAAAATTTTGACATATCTTCCTTTGGCACCGGCATGTTGCTAACAGTTCTTCAACAGTCATCAATCGTCCTTTGTGTGATGCATTCTGCGGACATATTTGCAAACAAGCAAACATTGTGGCGTGCTCTTTGAGCATTTAGGTAAAGTAATTCATCCTACACTTGTTGACGAAAATGATTTAACTACTGAATAGCTCTTTGCACATTCTTTCATTCGGTGAAGGTTCATGAGGTGAGGGGATGAGGATCTATTAGCACATAAGAAAAGTGTCCCCCAGAAGCAAAAGATATCAGTACAAAGTACAGAAAAATAACCATCTGTCACAGTGGAGTGAATGATTAGGATGAAGCAACAAGTCAGTCTCTTGTGGAAGACATTTCCCTTAGTCTATGTAGGTCTTCCGAAAGACACTATCTTTGCTCTAATTTACTATCAATGTAACGAGTTAACTGCCGAAGATGAGTTTTATTGTGAACAGTAAGAGAAATCTTAATAACTTCGAGATCTGAATCACCTTATGGGGACCGTTTGTTAACATAGAAATGGTAAGACGTCTACGAAAGTCAAATCAAGATGGGATTGTATTTTGCTAACCAAAATAACGATATTTCGCAGACTGATTCTTGCAAGAAGGTTGCGGTATGTTCAAATATAATAAGTATTGTTTGACATCAGAACTATTTTATGTAGGTGACAACATATCCACCGCGATTTAGATAATATACCTAGCGGTCCGGACTGAGCAGCGCCACCTTCATTATCGGAGTACGTCCAGGTCTGTTGTAATCTGACTATTCACAAATGCTCGTATTCCCGAGGATGGATGTGCGTGAATACGTTTTTTCAGGGAGAGTCAGCAGTTTGTTCGAAATAAACCAACTTCATAAGTAAATTATACGAACAGCTATTTTTGGTAATTCTCATCAGGTTTTTACAATTATCGGATGAACTCCAGCACATACGAGATGTGATAAGTCAGAATGAATATCTCCAACGATTCCTGAACTGAAACATGCAACCAAAAGTGAAACATGGAATGTTCGGACGATTGAGAAAAAACCCTGTCTTTATCGCTCTACCACACAAGGATGAAGTTACTAGTGAGATTATCACTCACCGACTTTGTAGTGCAGTTGAGAGTGCATATCCTGCAGCACGGGTCGTCTTATCGTTCAATACTTGCCCGGTACTGGTGCCAAACTTCAAAGACAACTTGTAGTGAGATCACCTTCGACGTCCCCAAAATTCCAAACTCGCTGCGATGTGAGAGTTGCCTTACCAGTACCACCATGCCTGTTCATATTATCTTGTTAATGTAAATTTACTACAAACCAGTAACATCAAAGTTAGTGCGTTGATGTGAGTATTGCAGTTTTACTCGTAACTGTACAATGAATCCGGTCCATTTCTATTACTGTGGGCTACATTCACTAGGATAACGATGATTTAGCCATTACCGTTGGGTATGCCGCTCAACCAGTCTGACGATTGTCTGAATTCTGAAGGTCGACTGGAGTTTCCGTTGACATTCGTCTTCTTTGGTGGCTGTTGTGCTGATTTTTCTCCCACATCCTGGCGTCTTTACAAGTTGCGTTGAAGTCTGCTTGTGAACGATGAGTAAATCAATAAGTGATGTTTGTTTACTGACTCGCCGTTTCCTCATTACTACTTCTGATTCGCATTAACATAAGCTGGGGAAACTTTGGGCATACGAACCAAGGAGCTATCACGATAAACTTGCCTCGGTTTTTTCTTCCATTTGTGTTCATTTTCTCACTTGTTGTCTAGCCGGTTACGTTGGGAGAACCACAAGAAGAATTCATGAACATTTCCGAAGTGGCTTCGCAACGATTTATGAAAGTCTATTTTGGGTTCAACTGGTTCTCACTTAATTGATACTGTCATCAAATTGAGTCTGCCGAAGCCATCCGAGTGATCTACAAGGTTCGTCAAACCCACTTCAGAGCTGTCAGGTTGTAAGTGTTATCTACAACCAAGGCTATCGCCATCAGACTCTACAACTTCTGTCTGTGTGTCCAAAAACAGTTCGTGCAAATCCCACATCCTCCTTGGCCAACTATCCCACGACCACTTGAAACTCAAGGAAGCGTGAACCACTTGACACCGACGAATGGATGTTTCACGGCAGACACGAGTGACATTGTCAAACATTCAGGAACACTCCCACCCTCCAATCCTGTATACTATGATCCGCCTCATGTCTATGCTTGTAATGACCTATTTGACTCGCTCTAATATTTCATGTATTAAACGCCCGATGCGAATAACTAAAAACAGCTGTCCACATAATTGACTTTTTATAAATTACCATAAATCTTATAGGAATCTGGAAACGATAATTCAACTTCACAAAATCTAGATTACAAATGACAGTTGTGGACACATAAATGGCGAGTATGGAATCGTATAAGTCCTCATCCACCTACCTTCGAATAAAACATTAAATGTACTATAGTGGTTCGTCGATAAGCCATACAAATGCTTAACCACGCCTTTCTCTCTAGAGTCGTCTGTTTCATGCCAGTTGGAGATTAATAAATATCTGAATAAGCGAACTCGTCCAACCGAGTGCACGGCTGACCAATTTGATAAGAAACTCTATTGATTAGACGAGAACGAGAGACGGTTAGGCGAGTTAGTGTCTACGGGAAAACGTGGTCGTATCAATTTTCCCGTAGTCACAATTAGGTCGAGGCAGACTATCATGTGACTCATCCCGACGCGGTTGCGTCACTTTCAATGAATATTAGGGCGCGGAGCATCATCGACTAGCGGTAATGGGTTGGTCTTGTTCCTATATTACCTTAACTGACCTATTTGATTAGACCGAGGTTCGCTGACCGTTTCGAGTGTGCAACCCCATACTGTCGGTAGGATTAACCCGGTTAGTTGTCAACCTGACTACCGCCACCACGATACACTGGTCATATGCCTGATGTAACTGTGTGACGTCATCTGAGATAAGTGCAATTTTGATTTGTGATTTGGGTGAACGGTCTAATTCGATTATGTTTGTACCATGTGATAATTGACTGAAGTTGTGTTTAACACGTTGCTTCACTCAAGTGCGCTGGAATAACCAGGTTGCTCACTGAGATTTCCAATATGTTATTGCATCTGGGGGTTGAATAACGGGACTTACGAACAGACTGACGTAGTACTGGGTGAGGCAGGTGGACTGGTGGAGGAGCCTGTATGTAGTCGATCATCCCAGTGTCACCAGCTGAAACTTGACATATGCAGTGGGTGGACGAGGACTGGCTTTAGTATGTTCAGTGTATTTGTGAAGTTTGTGACTGTGGGCTGTAGTGATAGTAGTTATCAGTCAGACCAGTTTGTCTGCGTTTTCTATTGTTCGACGATTGACTAGGACTACTATATTACGATGAGCAAATGGAAGAGGAATTGTAGGTATTTTCTCTCCATCATGCACAGGAAACCCTACCCGCCCGCATCACCATTTCACGAGCGGAAGATCACGGTAGCCCTATCCTACAATAAGTGAAATGATAACATACCTCGACGGATAAACTGACTGTTAGTCGGGTGTTATAAAAGCTGGCGGAAATGTCTAACCTAATCTTAAAACTGCGTTCGAATATGAATGTTTTTCCCTTTATGGAAATTAATAGGAACATTTCGTTGTATTTTCCTGCTTCATGATGTAATTCGCGTTGACTATGTTGTTCGTATTATGTACCCTGTAGCGACTATAACAAATGATATTTTTGATAGTCGCATTCACTTGTACATTTCTGATGATTTTGGCTTTTTGCCCACTTTTGTTTTAGTCAAGCTATTCTACTTGTAATATCCGTCCTGGGGCTACAATGACAACTCGCTCCGTGCCCCGCTAGCTTGACGTGTTTTCTCTGTACACTTTACCTTCCAGGGTCGATACCAATACACGAGGGTCAACGCTCTTAGTCCTTGCTTTTCATTGTCCATTGGTTTTCGATAGTGACTATAGACTGAGTAATAATCTGTTGGACCAGTTTTAACAACCCTACTTCTCGGTTGGTCTAACCCGTTACTTGACTCTAATGGCAAGTTACGCTCTCTTTTCTAGAAACATCAAACAAGCTTCATTATTTAATTTTCTGTCTTTAATAAACCCCTGGTCCTTGGGGTTGTGATGGTGTGGGCGAACGATGGGTTGTTAGCGTCACTGACCCGTTCGTAGAACGAACCGCAAGTAAACAGAAATCGTTGAACGGTTCCTTTACTGTTATCTCAATCCTTTTACGGCAAATAAAATGGCTTTCCTATCATTCTAAGTGTGACAAGTTTTCTCTGTTCTAGAGCTAAACAATGGCAATTCTATATGCACACGATGGTGACATGTCACAATTAGCTTGATCTCTGCACGCGCATTTGTTTTGACCGAGCCAGAATAACTACCTCGAAATTAACGCACTTAAGTAACAAGGTCAAATGATATTACATTCATTGAGCGTCAGGATATGTACACCCTGGGATATCCCGAACGGGTCTGCTGTGACAGTGTTATCAATGAGTTGATTCAAGCGTAGACTCGATACACACGATGAAGACATGAATTCGATTCCCAAGAATAACATGGTCACCAAAATCGTTCCACGGGTGACAAGTTACCTTTAACATCTTGTGACTCATCAACAGCCATTGTCCACTGAATGCTGAGGTTAACTTGCAGTATGCTTGTTAGGCCATGGATTGTTCTCCAAGCTGCTGTCTGTTTATCCATCACTGTCTGTTCCTCATTCCGTATTCTTGCAAAGGTTTCATTTCAGCTGCGTACACTGATTATCTCGCCATTCTTGGTCAATGTGAAACGGTTTATTGCATTCGGCTGACTATGCCGGCTCACGTAGAAACACCACGTGATAACCGGTTTCGTTCCTGTTTAAAACTGTCACGTGTAAATCGATGGATTGTGAACCAAGCTATCGACCAGCAGGCCATGATTCGATGCTGCGTTAAGTACAGGTGTTGGTATATCTATATAACGAACTAGCAATTTCGGGAGTAACGAAAAAAACAACAATCTATTTTACATAAGGATATATTGGTTGTATCACAACGAATAACTACCACGATAAAAAAAGTAAACTCATTCTTGTTATTGTGATAACCTCGTAGCGTTTTGTACGGCACTCTGTACTTCGTACTTTTCGCCTTCCTCAAATTCACATGTACACTCGGTGCTAAAACCAAGTGAATCGAATGAGTCAGTAAGAAGAGATTTATCTCCAAGGTGGCGAGCTGTGCGTTCTTTCCGCGTTTCGTGCCGCTTGTGTAATTGTTCTGACCTCGAAATCCCTTCGGAGCAACATGACGGATCCTATCTATTGGATACATCATTCAGTGTAGTGGAACTGTAAATAAACGCACCTTTACGAACTATTGTGAATCAGATCCCTTCATTTTCATCACATTTTAGTTTCGTGTTCGTACCTGAGCTTTATACAGTGTTCAGATCCATTACAACCTGATATCTGTGTAGGCACGGAGATTTTATTCAGTTACTAACAGACTGTCTGAAACCTCCGGGGATTTTAAACAAGTAATCCTCTCGCTTCACAGAACTGAAACGAAACAGTATTTTTTTTTAAATTTATACCTTGGACCGATAATCACTGGATGACTATATCAATTAAGCATACCGAACATAGAGTATAATAAGATCATTCTGAAATAACAATACACGTCTGGTGCACAGGTCTTCCACCTCTAACCATTATACAGTACTGACGTCAAATTGTGCCATTTATTGCATATTTCTGCTTAGTTTCAAAGCATTCATCATTTCAAAAATGTCACGCCACCATAGCATATATCTGGCTTATCTCAACATAAATTGTGGCACCTCAATGGCTCCCAGGTTTCGGGTTCCCACTGCTTACAGCCAAAAGTGAGCGATATTCTACAGCAATATAGTTATCTCACACTACTCTTCCCTCAAGCCAACATACTGTAACCAACCCCATTTTTGTGTGTACACATGCATGACACCCAGACAAAACTTCAAGTGGAATAAAACTGCACTATACAGTTGATGATCGCTGCTAGTCAACACGTGTTTGTTTACTTCCTATTGAAGCAGTTCAGTTGTTATTCTTGCTAGCTTATCGTCCCATTCTTGAGGTCTAAGTTTTCTCATTCTACTGCTGAGGTTTCCAGTCTATCTTACTCGAGTTATTGCAGTAGACATCAAACTCAATTCTACCGGCGTTACGTTGATAATGTATTGGTAGTTAGCCATACCAAAGAGACGACAAGGAGTATGCTAAATTCAATGAACAAGCTGAATTCCAAAGTTATCTTCACCATTGAGTACGGGCAGGATGAAACCTTGGCGTTTTTTGATATTCTGATGAAGCACTAGAACAACGGCTCCTTACTGCTGTCCGTCTATCGGAAACAAATTTGGACTGGACAGTACCTGTACTTTCACGCATTTTCGGGTCAACGAACACATTCCAGTTTGGGTTCGCAGAAGCACATGGATACCACAATGCCGGACTCAAGTCAGAATGTGACAAGTCACAAGGAACCACTATTATCGATCGCTCGACATCTGTTAACTTGTCGACCCCAAATGAACCTGGAGAAGCTTCTCCGGTATTACGCAACCAAAATTCGAAGGATTCTCCGGCTGTCGGAGCCGGTAGCAATTAGCAAATAGAAGCCACCTATCTGCGTACAGAAATATTTGTTTGTCAGTACCAGAGTGCCCTGATAACTGATGTGCATTGACTTGCGTGTGTGCGCGTGCTTGTGCGGTTGTTGATTGTGGAACACTTAGTTCCCTTCATAAATTTGAACGAAGCAGTAAGAAGATGGACAGTGGTAGATGCTAGCATTTCGTATTGCCTCTTCAGTGCCAAATAACAATAACCAGGAACATTTATATGACATTATTAGGGCGGTAGGTGAAGAAAATAGAATAGCAAATTAGGTGGTGAACAACAACGCAAACATATTAGGTCCATGGGAGTCTAAGGCTTACATATAATTGTTTCTGTACACACAATGCTGGTTTGAGACGACTAATCGCAATGGCTTCAGCGAAACGCAGGAGACGCGGATTAGCGTGGCGCATTATAATCCTGAAAGGTGATTCAGTATTAACCCGGTGACCGGTGACCAACATGTGTCTGGCGATAGACGAGGCCGGAAGTTTGCGTGATTTCGGGACGAAGGAAGTAGATTGCGCAGTCGCATCCTGAACCCATTTTGGCAGATGTTCCTTCATTCTAGAGTTCAAGCACCTGTCGGTTCTGTCGACGTAACTTTCGCCGTAGTTACACACAAATTGATAAATACAGTGTGAGTTGGCGCCAATATATTGCTCTCCCTTCACTGAAGGTAACGGTAGCTTACGAGTTCGCTCAGAGACTACGATTTCAGCCTCATTGTATGTTCGCTTAATGGAGGAGACGAAGCGTTTTGTTTTTCGAAGTGAAGAAGTGTCACATTTGAATGGTATTTCAATGTAGACTTTCTTCTTCCGTTACCTTGTTTACTGCTACACGTTACTGGTTGTGTCTGTTGATAAATCTCAGCGGATACCCATTATCCTGCAACGTCGTTGTGAGCAGTCGGAGTTCATTAGCGAAACATTCTCATGAACAAATGCGTCTGGCACGCGTAAACAATGTTCCGACCAATGCTCACTTGTTCTTCATTGGTGTAAAGCTTGTGAAGTAAGTGTACTGACCATCTCAGGTGGGCTTTCGATACATATTCCTTCTTACTGATCCATCATCCTTGCGACTGATGAGGATATTTAAGAACGGTAGGCATCCGTTCTTTTTCAACTCACGTACGTTGAACCGGCTTATCATCTCATCGATCCTTTGCGAAGATTGTGCAAACATGAGAATATCATCCACATAACGTTTGTACAACGGCAGCGACGAAATGTCTTGAGCCATTCGTCTTTCTACCATCAGCGTGAAAAATCCGCTGTCATCGGTCCTAATGGACTCCCCATGGCGGCCCCGTCTGTTTGTCGTTAAGGCTTACACTAAAAACTGAAACTGATATTCTCTGTACACAGTAGTAGAGACAGTTTAAGCAAATCCTTGGGGATTGTTTTATATCACAACCTTCAGTCTCAATCAGATTGCAACTGTCTCGTGCAATGGGACATTCGTAAACAGTGATTGCACGTCTACTGAACACATGTCTTTGTCTGCTAGGTTGACTTTGTTGAGATCTTCAGTTAAGTTCAATGAGTCTTTAACGGTATGTGTGTTTTAATGGCGTCAGAGCCTGTACCAACCATCGAGCAAGTTTATGCTGTGAAGCATTGCCCATAGATAGAATTGATCTGAGTGGCACAGCCGGGTAAGCCATACAGTTACGATGTTGACGAATCACTGAGGTTTAGAGATTCAAAAGTACCCTCACTAGTTATTCGATGTAGCAGCAACAAATCAAGGTGTCGAATTATTCGGCCTTCCATATCAGTCACCTTTTCCACTTTGTTGATACGTTGGACTTTGCTTTTGTCGTTCAGTATGAACAACATTTTTCGAGTATACTCTTTTTTATCCATAACTACGGCAATGGGAGATTTATATGGCTCCAGCACGAAAACGTTCTTAGTTCTCAGGTCTTTTAGAGATTCAAGATGACGAGTTGTGAGAGCACATTTATCTCTTGATGGTGTCATAATGAACTCATAGATAATGTCAGTCAGCTCTGTTTTAAACCAATTATGGTTGTCCAAGCTAGTAGTATGCAAAGCTGATAACTGGTCAAGAAGATTCTCGAACTGGGTCTCTACTGATATGCGGTCTAACTTGTTTGAATAAACTTTGTAATTAAGTCCTAGCGACAATGTTTCCAACTGTAGCACATCAAGTAGTATAGAAGATAGGTTCAGAACATACTTACTTGGATCTTGAGGACATGGTTCATCTTCTGATTTCTCCAAAGACTTATGAAGGCATACCAAACTAAGTTTCTTCGTCCGATCAACAACCATTTTGCAAAAATTAACAAAAGTAATGTGACAGAGAAGCGGTAGATTCTCCACAAGGTGTATACGACAAGCATGATTTTGACGTAATTCCCTTATACGAATTTGTGCAGTTTCAATGTGACTAGTGCTGATACGCTTTAGGTTCCCAATACTTGGTTTCAGTCCACCTATTCTCAAACATTTCTGCATAAACCGTGGATAACGACCTTTTGATACACAGTCGCAGAGAAAACATATCTTCACCCATTCTCGAGCAGTCTTGCATTTCAAGCTAGCATGAATCGGAGCAGCTTGCATGAATAAGCGAGAATTCGTCTTTTTAAAAATTATATATAAACCTTAGACTCCCATAGACCTAATAGTTTCGCGTTGTTGTTCTTCACCTAATCTGCTATGTTATTTCTTCATCCCCACCCCAATAGTTTCATATAAACGTTCCTGATTATTGTTATTTAGTACTGAAGAGGCAATACGAAATGCTAGCATCTACCACTGTCCGTCTTCTTACTGTGTTGTTGATTTTTTTGTTTAGGTTCACAATATCCATTGAACTTTGCTGTATACATCCACAGACCACAGTGTGTACCTGATGAGATGCAGCGAAATGTGCTCGAAAGAAACATTGTGCAAAAAACTGTTTCTGACTTCTCTGTTCTTCTTTTCAACACTGTCCAACATTAGCGATATCAAGTTCTTCTAATATGCAAATATCAAAATAGGGTGGAGGACAAACCGCAGTATAACGTTCACTCATGATTGCGATAAACAACGACAAAGAGAACTAACTTCAGTTGTGCTGATTTGCAAATATTCCAGTGGCCAGGATAGACAGATAAAGAAGTTGCACGGTTTTAAACTGGGATAATTGTTAAACATGGACCTACGCAATTCCAGGGTGTGTCAACAGAACTATTGTCGTGAACTCCAGGCGACTGTGTGGCTACCCAAAAGCCTGGTTTCGACCGCGCCATGGAACCTAAGATAAGCATCATAGTCATACATCACTCTGTCTGGTGACCTATTGACCGATTCACCAAACAGATAATATTGCTGGTTGAAATTTTGGACCCCATTCGCAAACTGTTATCTCCCCATTGT
>LUCH01005058.1:0-25408 GCA_013368495.1 Paragonimus heterotremus
GTCAAGCAGTCAAACCGTATTAGAACGTTTGGCAAGGAAAAGGCGCGTTACATCAATGATATGCGTACATAACGTGCATCCATAATAAATACAAATGGACGAATCTCGCTGTAAACTGGGTTGCGCTACCAACCCTAACTCGATTAAGTGACGTGTATGCAGAACACGAACCATTCCGCGGATAGTAATGTCTCGCTGCTACGCATGCCAAAGAAATTAACATTTTTGTTGTTGTTATGTCTATGCAGTGGCCCTCATCCGAAATGACCACTGCTTTGAAAATATCACTTCAATACAGTCCCGTTGAGTTTTTACGTGAAATTAGGTCTCTAGAGA
The DNA here is from genome assembly GCA_013368495.1 of Paragonimus heterotremus. Lineage (NCBI taxonomy): Eukaryota > Metazoa > Platyhelminthes > Trematoda > Plagiorchiida > Troglotrematidae > Paragonimus > Paragonimus heterotremus. The sequence goes on from LUCH01005058.1 coordinate 337, forward strand.
GACAAGCCCCTGAGAAAAATCACAGTGCCGATCCTAACAGTTTGTCTCAATCTTGATAAATCACCGCATTTATCACAGTTTTGTTCTTTTTAGGCTGGAGTAAGATTTAAATGAGACAGCTGGTCCGAAGGTGAAAATGAAACGAGCTGAGGATGAAGTACCTTTTCTTTCGTGTCAAAGTAAAAAGCATTTCCATATCAGACTGCACCGACGCTCACATGTGACAAAATCTGACACTCTAAATAAAACCACTTGTGGTGTGCTGAAATTAATTGCAGCTCCGCAGCTGCAGATTATCAGTTATTCCCAAGCTTGTAGTATTGCTCTCGACAAACTAATAATATCAATCCGATCAATGAATTGAAAAAACCTGAACAACTGGACTATTCGCAATGATGGTATACTCACGGATACGCGCAAATTTATTTGTTCAAATACTGTGTTCATAATGGTACAACTTCTAAAAGTATGTGTATTCATATGTCAATCTGGAACCAGGAGAAAGAGGGGAAGTTGGAACTGAGTCCGACGTGGGCGTTGCATACGTGGTGAAGCTGCGGGGGTTACGTAGAACAAAACAGTGGAAAGCAGATAATGTAGCCGGCTGACAGCATGATAAAAAAAAACTGTCTAAAACGTCGAGTAATGAGTAATTCGCCCGAGCACAAGCACAAAACGGCTACACAAATTCGTCACCACTTATAAACTAAGAAAACTTAACTTGTGAACTATAAACACAAAGAGGATAGAAACATGGTAAGCAGTAACCGAGGTCCTCAGCACTGCACACATTCAACCTCCAGAAGGGGTTCTGGATGAAACTGAATAAAGGGAATGGGCACACTCTACTTCCGATTCAAACGGCCAACGAACTGATCATATCCAGCTGGCACGGGTATAATTTAGTGTTAGTGCATAAACACTTTCGTTGGAGAATAGGATTCGGGCTCAGAGGATGGTAAACAAACTCACATCACCTAGCCAAAGGAAAACTCGTCAATTGTTCCCAAAAGGATCATCAGCTAGCCCCATCTTTTTGGTTTGAAGGATCGAGCAAGTCATGGTGTGAGGCGTTCAGCTCTCGTTCCAGCTGTTGACAAGCCAGTTCAAATTCAGCAAGCTGTGCGTTCAAGTGCTCAGCTCGACGTCTGCGGATGTCGTCGGCGGATTGGCCGTTACAGTTTGTCAATGGGTGATGAGGACTAGCCACGCAGTGGTTAGGCGTGCAACTGGGGGTCGGATCATCGTTCAATTGAGAATTGGTTTTCTTGGGAGACTCATAGTCGACAAGTTTCACGCGTGCCTCCTCGGCACATATTGACGTACGGCAGTCCGTAGAGGTAGTCTCCTGAACATAGCAAATAAAGGAAGTAGAAGAAGTATAAAATCTCATTGGTTCACATTTTGAATAACAGCCCGGCAGTCATGGGGTAAAGCAAATATGAGATCGCGACGCGTCTACTACGGCAGATATCCAAAATACACAATACTTCGCAGTAACAAAGCACACGAAAATGTCCAAAATACGGAACAATATTATGTTATATATATATATATATATATATATATATATATATATATATATATACGTAACGGAGTCAGGACAGGATAACAAACTTTGTGGCAATCACGAAGTTAGACTGTTTCTGATCCAGAAGAAAAGACCCTAACAGGATGCGCAACGTACGGACCGAACGGCCACAAACGGCTAAGATGATAAAGTGTAACTGGACACGGCTTTTTTACAGGAGTTGAGGCCACTAGAGAGAACACCTTTAGCACAAATCACGAGGATCTAATCGCAGGACATAGTAAAACACGTTCAACGTAGCGGCGGAGAACAATGAAATCTCTTCTGTTAGTTCAAAAATGAGAAAGAAACGGATGAGCACTGTAAAACAAATCGACCACCATGACTGTCCTCAGTGGTCTGACATGGTTTATCATGCATGCATAAGACGGCTGACCACACACGCTTGAACTCTGCGACACCTATGCAATCTGAAGTATGTGTAGGCATCGACGTGTTTTAAATGTGTCCAATAGTAGGGCTGATTAAGTCTAAACAATTTTGACACATCGTTGGTTGGTGACGTGCAGCAAATAGTCAAACTTGAATAGAATAGGTAGTAAAGGTTGACAAAGAACTGTGTCGAAAAGGCTCCCGGCACCAAAGATAGTTTACCATGTAAATTAACACGCGCTGCAAGTAAAGTCGCCAACATGAATAAAAAAAATTTGTAAGCAGTGATTGCTCCGGCTCTTAACTAATTAGTTTGTACTCAAATGAACACTTATTTTGGTTCCAGATAACCATCAATGGTAATAATTCATGTACTACTGATAAGTAGTTGGGCAGGTATGATAATTTGGAAGAGACCCATATGCGAAAAATCCGAACTTCGGCTGGATTCGAATCAACGACAGAAACAACACGCACAGACGCGGCAAATACTTTACCAGCTGAGCTACGAAGCCACGCTTGAAGCGCAGAAATGGCACATTCGGACCTAGTTACCCAACCAGCCAATTGTGTCATATGGAATCCACTAAATGATGCAGCCTATGGACTGTCCAAAACAAGGATTCTCGATCAGTTCACGCTGGAATCCACCAACGCCACCGATAAGCATTGAAAATTGGGTCCCTTATAAATTGTCAAACCTGCCAGTAATTCGATGTTAATGCTCAGCGGCGTCCTTGGTGGATTCCAGCGTGAACCGATCGATAAATCTAGCTTGGGCAGTCCATCGGCTGGATCATTTGAAGGATTCCATATGACACAGTTGATTGGATGGGTAACAGGGTCCAAAAGTGACATTTCTGTGCTTCCGAGGTGGCCTCGCAGCTCGGTTGGCACAGCATTTGCTGCGTCTGGGCATGTTGTTCCTGTCGCTGGTTCGAATCCAACCGAAGTCCGGATTTTTCGCAATTGGGTCTCTTGTAAATGATTCATGTGCAAGAGGAGTGCTGATTTTATCTGTCTAGTGTGAGTAGGAATGAAATCCTCAGTGTACGCTTTCGAACGACTTGTTAAACACCGCTATTAGGAATAGTCCATTACAAAACAGACGTTCATAGATAACATGTTTAGGGACACAAAAGAGTGGAGCTGGCTTCCCCCTGTAGATCGTCAACCTGAGCGGTATGGAGAAAATGAGCTCTCAGATGACAACAAAACAGAAACTCTGATTCTAGACATACTAAGAGTTAACCTGGTGTTGTGAGCTAAGAACGCAGATGACGCGAGGACTGTTTATTCGGGAAGTCAACACATGGAGTATTCGCATCAATACTACAACAAACAACCACACCCATTTGTACATAAAAATGATCCAAAAACGTCAAGGTTATTACGGTTGCCAACGCCCAGTTCATGTGTAAGAAACAAACTAGTTTACGTTAAAGTGCACTCCGACATTTCTTCGAATACCCCCCCCCTGTAACTTCAATATCCAAATACATGCTCGTGCTCCACTACCGAGTATCAAGGTGAGTGGTATAGTGTGGTCATTCGTCCTCACTAGGCACACTGCACAGATGCCTAAATAGCACGGGAGTTGAATGCAGACATGCCATACATATGTCTGTTCTAGTAAAGAGGCACATGGAATATAACTGGCGCAATGCTACGCAGAATCGAGTCACCCGGAGAGACGAATCGAGATTCACTGTTATCGTGATAGGAGACTCGATGTGCGAAGAACAAGCAGTCGGGCACCTGCGATGTAATTAACACAAGAGGTAGTCACGGTCCGATGCTCTGGACTTATGTGTGATCAGTCATTGTATGCGAGCATGATGCATTGACCACGCTAGTCTAAAAGCAACCCGAGAGATAAAACATTTACACACAAATTAGGGGGAAAATTTGGGCGATATGTAAGCAGTAACTTTGATTTTCTTGAGCAGCCCAGAAGGATAGGACATGAAAGGAAGAACGAGGGGAGTCCATTAATGTGCAAAACTATTGCAAGAACTTACAAATTAATGATAGTAAAGCAAAGGTATTACAAACGAAACATATTTTACCCTAAAGTGAACCACGTCTCGGTACTTGGAGGGAATGAACAATAAGTAACAGTGTTCAGACTAGTAAACGATGTCCATACTATCACATGATTATTTTTTCTTGAGAACTTTACGCCCATAAATTTGCATAACGGTCGAAAACAGATAAAAAAAATATACGCCACAAACAGTTTACGAGAATTGTAGGAGAAACGTCTTCAGAAACATGAAAACCAGTTTTGATGGGCATGATACAGCGTCTCAAACAGTGTTCGATAACAACAAATTTTTGTTTAAATAAAGAAACCGAATAATAAACAGGTTGGTATTAGGATTTAGCGTTCCGACCGAAATTAAAATTAATACAGGTGGTCTTACAAGAAGAAATGTGGGGTTCGTACCGGTAAAAAGACAACAGTAGTCAAGTGAATACAGACGGAAACAATCATAAAGAGAGGAGTTTGGACGAAACGACATACCTGGTTCTCATCCACAGTGATCACGTCTGTGTGGCCAGCGGGCCTAATCTCTTGGGCCGATTCGAGTTGACCAGTGCACGGAAGATAAGTCTTGTATAGACGTTTACTTTTCCTACAGATTAATAGCTTTTAGTGCGAATGAATGAGTGAAAATCACACAGAGTGAGATGAGATCCCAAACACTTACCAACTCCAATGACAACGCCAACTGAAGGAAACGTCAGAAACCATATAGTTCAGCATTTCCGTTTTCATCTGTTTCAACAATTGTGCAAATTTGTCTGTAGGAAGCATTCCAGATTGCCAATCTTCAAAACGGGTCTGAATGAGGGGCGAAATTTGCTAATGAATATTTCGAGCAGCAGAGTAAGGCAACTCAGGAACCCATTTAATTATCAAATAAATTGTATTGAAACACCGAATTCCTAAGATTTGATAGTCATTATAGTGTCAGCAAATAATGCTACTCGAAAGTAGACTTCGGTGACCAAAACTGTCAGTGCACTTACCAAATAAACACCTGGATAGGAAACTAGCCAGATCAGTGTAATCTGAGTCGAACATGGGTTTTAACGTCTTACGGTAACCGGTAGCCTCCATTTAATAAATAGGCTTCAAAGCACACGCAGAACACACGGTAGTAGACATTCAGCCAACATACTTACCGCCATAAATGGATACAATACGAAGATGACGGCCTCCGGAGCAGAAGGAAACTTTCCGCAAAAGAATGGAACCAGCTAGTGCAGTTTAGCATGTGAGACACACTGATTAGCACACAAATGTCATAATTCTAAAGCCTTCCGTAAATTACGGTGTAGTCTCGATTTTTTGCTTTATCTCGGTCTCAGATTAATTGGTTTCACAGTTGCCTGATTATCTCACCACACAGAGCCACCTTTACACATAAAGAGGTTGTTGCACATAGTGCTCCCCGACACGTCTGATGGTAAATTTTAAATCACTGCTTATCGTAAAATGACATCAAATGCCGTTATTCCCAAGTTTGATGGTGCGTAGACAGCACCACCTTTAAGCAGTATCCCAGTGACTTAATCTGTAAGCATATATATATATATATATATATATATATATATATATATATATATAGGCCCGTCCGGAAGATTCTCAAACGGCATGTCGCGTAAGCCGAACGCGATGCATCTCTCAGCAACACGAACAGTTTGGCGTTACCTACGTGACTTCATGTCATGAGTACGATTATGAATGTATAAGCGAAATGGGCAATTACATGAGCACATGTGTACACAAACAGATTAGTGCCATGAGCCGGCCTCAGAACACGGCTCCAGCATCACGGTGCAGACAGAGGTCGGGAGGTCAATATGAATCATATGAAAATGATCGCAAGAGCGTGTTGGAAGCTCTTTATTCGTGGAATTCGTTCAACCGACACACGGATACGAGTAATCGTTAACCGTCGATGTCGGAACCAAAGGTGAGCGAAGGACCAACAGATAAACAACAGACATTTAGTTGTCTGTTTGATAACGGATCCCAGTGTGCACCGGACACTTCATGACGTAGTACTCGACACACAATGGACGTATGTTATTTTGTTGTACAGTGTTCTGGGACACAATGCCAACATTGCTCGGAGAAAATAAGAAGTAATCCACTGACTGTCTTATCGATTGCTGAAGGTGTTATTAACTGTCTGGGATGCACAGTTCTGATACAGAATATGTAAAGACTATTAGGAGGATTTGGTAAGGCTTATCTGCTGACAATAACTATCGTGGTTTAGCTCTGCTTTCTTAAACAGACTACCCGACAGTAGCGTGATTTTTTTTCTATATTCAACAGTTAAATTAGATCGTAGTAATCCAAACTAAAAGTTGCGTCATTATCACCTAGGAACTTTTGGTACCTACATCTTTTCTTTACAGAAACCACATACATTCAAACTCCCTAAATGTCATATTCATCAAACGTGGCATCTTTCAACGACTGCTCACATTTCTCCTGCAACAATTCTATCTTACAAATGTATCTGCATCCCGTAGGTTTAATATGTATCACCCTAAAAAGTAGCACACTTTCAGGTGTTCCGATTTTCCCTTTGGCACATGTAAAATTTCACTATGCCAAAAAGCGTTGCGATAAAAAGTAACTGACCTACATCTGTCCAGCCTGTGTGAATTAATCTCGTCTTTTTAAGTAATGACGTTGACATCGTCATGGCCATTGCGTGCGGTTATTGGTCGTTTTCTTGGTTATACTGCAAGTGACTAAGTCTTTGGGTTCAGTAGAGGAGCCACGAAATCAGAACACGTGAACTAACATCTTTGGTCATGGATAATGGTTAGGAAGCGGTAACAAGCGGAACATTTTTGAGCGACTTTTGGAATGATACGTTACGTAGAGCTCTGCGGCAATGTGTCTGATGTCTCACAAAGCAGATATAAAAGTAGGTACAAATGAAGAATTATTCAAACAATAAATAGATAATGAGGTATCACTAAAAAGGTGTCATCTAAAAGTGGACCAAACGTTTGGTGACTTTAACAACGCCACATTTCAATGGTTAATACGTATGCGCTAAAAATTCCGCGAATAGCCGACTGTGGAGAACAATATGTGCCAAAAGGCCATGCATTTTGTCAGCCAGTTGCAAGAGTTCAAGTCATCGAATGATGGGGTAGATATGACATAAGTCCACACCAGGCCAACATGTTTTATCAAGTTTTACATCCATTCCTGTATGTTCGTTGCGTGTATGTAGAAGTAAACATATTTTGATCGAGGTTGCCTAAAACACTGAGTGGGTATGACAATAAAAACGTTTTCAATGACGACGGAATCACTTAGTGGTACCACAATTGACCGGAGTAGACGTTGGATACAAATTGTTGTTGCTTTGTGCCAGTGACGGATGAAAATTAACTAATTAGTTAATTAATTACAAGGCGTTGTGAACGTCCCTCTGATTTCCATAGAGTGGATATAAAGCAGGTTCAAAGCGTTTACAATCACTCACGGAGTGATCGGGTGATTTTGTCTGTATTTCCCAGTCCGTTTGTGGGACGAAACCAGAGGATAATACTTCAGGGATGCAGGGCACAGTCGTGTATAGATAATACGCCCACTGTCATGGCTTCAGTAAGAGGCTGTTCAACGTTCTACTTATATCTGCAGCACCAAAATGTGTTGCAACGGTGAAACAAAAAAAATCCAAGCCTTATTCGATTCTCTGAAAGTAAATTTTCAAAGCCGTTAAAGGTTTATATGGTATGGATAATGAAAACCTTCAGGAGAGAATGGTTGCCAACTTTTACAATCGCCAGGCGCAGCACTTTGTTGGAAGACCCTGATTTGCTGTACATCACGATGTCATTGATAACGCCCACGGAAAAGTCCAACTCATGTTAGGACCAACTGAAGTGGTGTCCCGAAAACCAGACAGCGATCTGAGCGACGATTTGTTGCACTATGTTTCTGTAGACGACCGACGTTTTGGAAGGAGGTTCAGCAGATTGATAGGAGTACCGATGAAGTAATATTTTGTTAAAGGACAAAATTCATGCAACTAGCACCAGAACAAGTCAGCGAACGAGGAAACGCATTGCAAGTTGCCTTAATATAGTTAATCTACTGTCGATTACTATATGGTAGGTGGGGATGCAGTGACTTCCAACGATCACTTAGGTGACCATCTCACTAGCCTAGTAGTTCACAACTTTTTGAAACATGCGGTCGATGGAAACAGTACCTCAAATCTATTAGGGCGCCCACGCTGTGACCGTTCCAGGGCGCCGCCGTCGTGAGAACGAGGAAAAAACCACTCGACTCAGTCCTAACTAGCGGAACTGTATCAAAACGATTGAGACTTTTGTATGCCGCTATGTACATGTGTGGTCCCAACTCTTTTTTTTCCGGTAACTATTCTCTTTGATGTCTTGGGAATGTGTGAACGAGAGTGGGCTATCGGCTGTAGATTTTTTACTGGTCACTGCGATTAAGCAACTGTCCATCGCCTGGAGCAAATAAAACTCTAGGTATATAGGTACTTTTGAGCGGAATAATGACGTGAACGCAACGGCGCAACATATATTAAAGGATTACCGAGGCAGTGCTCAGTAACAAGTACGTTTTGGTCTTGCGTGTGCCTTGTGAACATTGGTGGCTTTAAGAAAAAGCGACTTTACGGGCGGATTACCCATGTTCAATGCACACAACTTGTACGTCCAGGGACGATTAAATATGCTTCTACCGGACATGAAGCGTCATCTTCGTCAGGTTTTCAAATAGGCGTTATCAAAATTTTCAACCAATCAGAATGATTTTTACAGTCGATGACCACCTGCCATGTGTGAACATTACGTGCCTTATAAATGCCTTGTACTTGCCGCCTTTGTCGCACACGTTTTGGAGGCGGAACAAAGCCCTATATTTGAACGCGTCTTTTTTGGCTTGCCTTGGGAGTGAATACGGGACAATCGCCATACTATTCGGGACCGAAATTTTGGGCGCTAATATTACGGGGACGAGGATCCGAATTTTGCCAAACGAATTACAAAGCTAGGACAAATCAGCGTACGGCTTAGAAGGGTTTACAACAAAATCATGCCATCTGGATTTAATTCAACCACAAATATAGCGGTTGTTGAACACCTAATGACATAGAAACTTAAATTTTCGTTTCAATGGAAAAGGAAGCAAGGATTATTGGGACCAAGGAAGGGGTCAGGTCATATATAAACACAACAGATAAGAACCATAGGAATGACGAAAGTGTCACAATATGACAGAGAAAACGTAGCACGTAGAGTGAAGAAAAAAAATGTGGAAGGATAAAGAGGAAAAAGCTACGACGATTCACACAGGGACTTGCAACGCGAACGCCGATGACTTCCATTCTTCGCCATATCAAAATGCGTCCTCACTCAAAGGTGTTCATTGTCCTTCGGACCCCGATCAGGAAGTCAAGAGCGCCCTACTGAAGTAAATTTCAAAGTGAATGCCTTCATACCCCGAACCCAAGTCATTAAGTGACCACCGGTACGCCGCTTCCAACTTCCAACGGGAAACAAAACACGATGTAGCCGGTGACTAGTTGGTAGTCGTAAGACGTGGCCATGTCAATGAAGTCGGTAAGACGAGGTTAATATGCCTGAGGGTCAACAGAGTTTATCCGTCCTGAAGACACGCAGTAGGAATCACGCTAATCTCTCGAGGAGTTGCACACGAAACGCATGAGCCCTTTATAAAGATGGGGTCGATTGTAGCCAAACGGTAGTCACTGGAAACGACTCCACCGGTCCAAAGCTTCTGGATCACAGCCGTCAGCTCTTTACAATTGGAACTCCATCTGTAAAATGGACAGGGTGATTTCGTCTGGACCGGATGCCTTGTGATGTTTCAGAAACTTCTGTTTCCGAGCGCAAGGAAACGTCAATAGACCAATGAGTACAACCAGAGCCCGAAGACATAGTCACTGTCGCGGGTGGCCAGTTGAGCTGCTGTTGGAAGTGGTCAGTCCAGCGCCCTAAGCGTCGTTGCAGGTTATGAATTGGCTCATCACCGGCTCCGCAGATTATCTCACTCAAACCTGACTTTCTGTTACCAGGTGCTCGGATGAGATGTAAAAGCTTTCAAGAGTTCCCGGTGGCAGTGGCTTGTTCCATCTCAATGGTACGGTGTGTCTATCAGGCCTCGCGATCCTCTCGTAGTTGCTTCCGGACTTCCAGGCGAGTAACCTTAGGGGCCGAATTATACTCACTTCTGGATGGAATATTCTGGCGATCGTCGAGAAGTTTCAGTGATTGCACAGAAACCAAACGGTTGGCAACCGAACGAGTATGAGTATCACACGAGGCAGTACCGTACCTATGCACTGTATGCAGTATATATGCGCAAAGTATTTTGATATCGTCTGGTAAGTGGGGACCTAGACTAGAGGCAAGTGCACACTGACAAACAAAAAACGCCTACGGCCCTTCTAGTTTGGATACGTCAATTTGTGGTTGGCGGCGAAGTGCCTTCTCCTACAGCGCAAAGCTAACTTGGCACATAGCAGTATAAGTGGAAATACCCAACGACACGAAGAATGTGCATCGAACATAGCGAAGTCGTGGTGTCGACAGCGGACGGAAGTCAACGCCGCTGGTATTGTTAGGTCTCTGTGTGCATCGATGAAACTACTTCTTCACTGTCCTCTACATTTTTCTCGTTCATCACCCTGTACATCAAAAACCCTGGACGCAGTTCAGCAAACATTAATTCTTTCTCATGCATAAGCGAATGTTGTACGCTTCTAAAGAGAAAAATTCAGAAAAAAACGACTTATTGAAGATCAGCTCACGAAGAAGGCAACACATAATGTTACCGATGTTATGCATTCGTTGACAACTGTTACCACACGGATCCGCTGTCCGAAGAAAGTCTGTTATCTGTCGGATCCACCGGCGTGAATCGTCTGCCCCGGCCCGTGTAGTTAGATTGCGTATGTGCGCTTCGAGGTCTGAGAATAATCTTCTTAACAGAAGAAATGACGAAACAAGCGCATGCAGCTTAGCTCGCAGCATGCCCACAGTTGCCTGTTGGAATCAAGTACCATTCTGACCAACCAAACAAAACATTGAATGCCAGAGGGAACAGGTGTATACTACCACAAAACCCAGTAAAATTACTCCTAATATTACCCTAAGTGACCTCTACACAAATGCCAAATCCAACCCAGGAGTCAAAATACCTGACTAGCCGCAACAGGGGCTGACGGCCTCAAAGTAGATTACGACATACCGACTCGTTCGCTAAATCTCCCCAAATAGGTTCCTCAGCTATGCATGTTGTAAGCAACGAAAGTGCTTCCTGGAGTTGTTTTTACACTAACGCGGCTTCACTCTTTAATAATTTGGATGAAACCCATTCATAGTAGACATCACAAAGACCTGATGTAAGGAGGAGGTGTTGGATGGCGAATTATCAAATCCAGGCACGACCGTGTGATAGAAAAATCGATGAAGGAGGCTGTGTAGCTCCTTCTAGGATCGCACCTATAAATCTCAAGTATTCGTGACAGGCTGTTACTGAGTCTTCTTGAATCAGTCTGTCAAATAGTTACCATCACTCTCAGCCTCATTTGTTTGTTTGGTGTGGTTTACAGACCGCTTTCTGCACACAGAAATACTGAAGCAACCCTGCAGAAATCCCTACCTAGAGTACCAGTTTTAGGTTATACTCAAACAATAATGGGAGACTTTGATCACTCGGAGCTAGACTTCACAAATCACTTATTTAACAGTGCAATGTCTGCCTCCGCTGAGAATTTCTTCGAGGCAGTAAGCGCAGCCAAACTATTCTAGCATGTCCAAGATCATACAAGGTGGCGTGTTGGCCAAGCGTCAACTTGTCTAGATTACATTTTACCCAACAAGACAGTCATGATAGGCAATTTAAATACCACAGCTTCACTTGGTCGTAGTGGCTATGGGATAACTGAATTCACCTAGCGACAAGTAACTAGATCATACATTTCCCAAAATACGGATCTAAAGGCGTATCACAAGGCAAATTTCGCAGAGATAAAAACACAATCTAGCAAGGTTGATTGGCCTAGATCTTTCACTACACTCAGCCTAGATGAATGGCAACTCATCGGTGAGGAAATCTCCGATGCCATTAACAACCACGATTTAGTAAAGACAGTCGAGAGGCCTACAGAGTAGAACCAAACATTTGATTGCATTAAAACACTCAACCTGGAACAAGCTTTTCTATAGCTAAGTTGAGGTACACGCAAGGATTAGGGTTGGCATTTCGCAATTGCAAACCTCCGGTGGAATAACCAACAGAGATGCAAAGGCTGCCAACACTCTGCGTAACCAGGAAGTAACTGTGCATAACTGAAAATCACGAGCTACTTTTGATCACACAGGTATGAGCAACTTGACCGAATTATCCCTAAGTTCAGTATCACAAGTCAGAATCTAGTTGGTCACGGTTAACAGAGAGTGAGATATTATTCTGGCCAGCAAAATAAGCCTCGGAGTCAGTAGGCCTACTAGACAGTGTCACAGTAGCTGGGGTCTATGTCTCATGTTATCAAGACAAATCAGATTGACCGGCTGTTGAAATGTTAGTCGCTCGCTCACTTCGATTGACTTTACAACCCTTTTCTGACTGGGAACTGTGTTGGCAGACAAGGAGGAATAAGAGATGCATCCTCGGCGAGATGACAGGTGTAACGCTTACTGAGTAACAGGCTCTATAGCACAATGATTCTTTCCTGAGGTCCCAGCAACTTTACAGGTTGGGTACATATATTTAAAGTCTTGAAGACTAAAGGCGGAACTAGTCCAAAGGTTGAGTAAACTTGAAGCTTGCACAGAATCTTACCGTTTCTGCGGAACCTCTTGTCACGGATCGCACACCTTAAAAACATGAGCGACTAAACGACCACTACACTGTAATAATCAGTCCACCACAGGTATACTATAAACAATTAACAGACACTCGAAAATACTTAGACTTCTGACAATCAGTTACACGGATGCCAGCAAGACTTAAGAGAAACAACACAAACTATTAATCTAGAAGTAACATAGAGTAAGACGTAGTTCACGTTGTGGATATTGCACGTGAGGTTGAGTGCAAAAGATACAGTATCTGTCTGCAGATTACGCCCGATTATAAGTAAGGGTTGGGGTCGGATGTGATGTGGTTTGGTTTACACAAACGGACAGTGATGACCTTAAATGGGTAGGACGTCTACGAGTTTCAGGCGAATTTATTAAGTTGATCAGGTTTGATGTAATGTCTCAGTTGCATGACCCGCTCCCTACCAGTAGCAAAGTCTGAAGTGTGGAAGTTAGGTCAATAATTCACTTTGCACTTTTGTCGTCACCACGTGTAGCTAACCGACTTCCGGAAGGGAAAGTACTCGAGAAAAAACCAATAGGTCTGAAGTTAAAAGAATACAAATGTCGACAGAAAACCACGTGGAATTTTTTAGCGTCAAAAACGCTTAATTTTTCAAAAAATAAAAATCACTCACGAACAAGGACAGATTTAGATTTTCCCCGACGGTTGTCATTATAAGGGATAACTAAACTTGCTTCCGGCAGCGAATGTGTGTGATAACAGTTCTTTATGGATGAGGAACAGCAGTAACATTTTGTGTTTTCTGCTTGATAACCTAATCTTCCATAGCACTTCGTTTCTTCAGGATTTCCACTTCAGAAGCGTACGATAGTTGCTTTCCCATGAGGAAGAAGTACTTGCTAGACTGCTCCCAGTGTTTTTGCCCTTTCAAGCTGCATCAGCAGTGTAGTTGATCAACTCTAAGTTTCAAGGATGTAGTCGGGCTATTTAAATTCAGTAGTCACCATGGAAAAGATGACCATGGAATCTAAGGAAATTATCTTTTTGAAAGCGATGAGATTTCCGTTTGCCAAACAGAACCAAAAGCACCGTTTTATTCGTCCCCAAAGGTATGCCGAATAAAATTGAAAATGACGATTATGGTGTGCTTCCTACAGGAATCAATGTGTTACGAACGCCTGAAAATGTGCTGGATCAATTACAGAACAACTGCCTTCCAACAGAACTTGGATCGCCAGTCCTCAAATAAACAAAGCGATGACCTTTATATGCCAAAGACCGAAGCGTCTGTTCCGAGTCAAATCAAAAGACAACTGACAAAAGTCACTTTATTCCGACTGAAAACTTGAACGTCACGACAGAAGATACAGAAGCATATATATATATATATATATATATATATATATATATATATATATTAGAAGACTGATGGACAGCTATCGCAAACAGTAGTGAAGGCCACCGAATAACCAGTACGACGGACTGCCAGTTAAATAAAGAGAAAATGTACAAAGTCGTCCCTATACTTATATTTGAATTTCAGCATATCTTGATTGGCCAAAATCGTTTTGGATTGGGAAACGTTTGCGGGTGAAAAATGGGATTATCTGACAAAGTGACCATTTTCAGTCTTTCCACAATTTTCACTTCCTTCAAAATCATAATCTACTGTTTGAAAACGTTCTCAGCCGTCCCAAACCCTGAGTCCTGCGACTGCTGTTTACCTGAGATATGTACCTGCCAGTTTACAATGGCTGTTCAAGTACATCTATTGCATCCACCCTCCAGTTATAAAGGAAACCACACAAGAATGTTGTATGCAACCAAACTTGATAGGATTCCCACAAGGCAATTAGTTTTTACTCTCGAAAGATAGTTTACAACCAATCTCTTGTTTTAATTCTCTACGGCGCCTGTGTGTTGAAACTCATGAATTTACTTCCTCAGGATGTTTGAGTATTGCTCCCATGTGCAGAGACAATCACTAATTCGCACTTGCCCTCGATATTTTCGAAACAATTGAAACTAAGCGCCATATTTTTAGAACTGAGAATATCACCATGAGCTGTCTGACAAATTCTACACCCAAATTTGAAGTACGTACATTACTGCAGAACCAGAGAACCAGGTTAAACCGATGAGTTCCGAACAGTTCACACACGAGGAAGTGGAAATCACGTAGAGCATACCTGTTGTCTTAAATGCAATTCCAAAACAGAACCCTATGACTATTCAGCTACAGTCCTTTAAGGTGCTTATTAAAAATGATCTTAAACAACACTACGGTGAGTATTTTTACAACACAATTCATAATCGTTTCACAGTGGATCAAGAGTTGACGAGCGTTCAAAGTGTTGTTTGTTGCAATACAAACTGACCAGAGTCCGAAGTACATCCATGAGAGCAACTGGAAATAGGTAGGTACTAGCTTGCGGAGTTGTGAAGAGAGACCCAGATGCACAGGATGCATTTGCAGCTCAACAAGACCAGTAAACGGCGTTGTGTAAATAATAACACGCGTTATTAAAGACAGACCGAGCTCAGTGTAAAAAGCGGATTTCAAGAATCTTCCGTTTACTTACCGCTAACTGTAGAAACAAGACTGAAAGAGGACCGATATTCGACAAGTCTATGCGGCCGGAAGACAATTTATTCATCATCGCCTCGGCTTTTTTGAACAAATTCTGTTTTCTTTTAGTCTAGAGTGAACCACAAACACAAAAAGACGATCGACTCAACCGTTGAATTAACCGTTTTGAGGATGCTACCGAGAAAAACCTAAGCAAGACACACTAGGGGAGAAACATATCCAGTCAACAAAGACCAGAAAAAAAATGCTCGCAACGTTATAAATCAACTTTATTAATTCAGGGAGAAGTAATACTATAAAACAGAAAACACTAGACTACCCGAACCATCATAGAAACAGTCACAGAGATCGGGCCTCGAATGCTCGACCATAGGAACGAGGTAGTAGGGATTCGTTGCCATAGATTTATCCAAAACCACACAGTGCCCACTGTTGTGCGCTGTCAAATCATCTGTAGGTCGGGTGCTATCAGGATGTAGCAACCTGTGCGCAAAAAATCAGGTCTCTAACTGACAACAATATAGTTATAGGAAAATGTGGTTTCCCTTGTCACATATAACTGATGCCTCGTCTAAAACAAAATGACTCTTTTCCTCTGTCTTTCTCTTAAAATTCATAATACGCCCTATTCAGCCTGTACATAAAACCAACTGACATGGCTAATGTGACAATATTTTGGTTTTACCGTTAGCTCGTTGCGTTGAGTAGACCTAATCAGGTTGTGAAACCTACTCCAAGGCACATGGACTTTTAAATCCATTACTGGTTACTTCTATTGGTTCTGATCCCTTCGACACCCATTATAACCCTGCTCATATTCTTCTGTTTACTTCGCCTCACAAGTCATAAGAAGCGAGGAGCAAACGCAAGTATCTTAAATAACCTGATCAATTTGTGATGTCACTGTATGCACGCACTCATGCCCAGACCGGTACCGTCATCTTCACCATGAGCACAGGATAATGGGTGGTTTAGGGAAGCACTAACAGTTGGCAGATAACTACACAATACTTTATTGTCCTCACATTTTCAATTACAGTGATTCCAGTCTACAAACTCAAATTAGTGGATGGTCGATTATTTAAATATATTACGGACACCGCCGATCACCTGTGAATACGCCCAGCGACTCTAATTCAAACAATCGATGTAATGAAAAAACACTTCGAGTTTTGAAAGAATATCTACCCACTTGAGACTAATCAGGCGGCAAAAATTGACAGTAAGTCATTGATGACATTGTGAGACTCACTACATATAAAGCAAATGTGAGACAATGACTCGAAGCTAGAGCGGCAGATCAGTAACCAAACCTTAGACTCCAGTTTACATTTGTGACAAACTGCCTAACAAACCGATAAAAAGACACAAACGCGCAAGTATGTTTACATATTTGAACAATAGCGGAAGGGATTAATTTTACCTTATTCAACATTGAGGATTCCTTGGTGTCCAATGGGTTCGGAGGGGCACTTTCAGGATCATGCTGAGAGTCACTTTTTGTGGATGGAATAACGGGGTCAACCAACACAGTGTCCGGCTGAAAGGAGTGCGAGAGTTTTGAACCAATAGAGTTGTTCCCCCGGTCGGAAACAGGTTGGGGAGACGTATCACGGGACACGTTTTTCTCAGGTACGCATTGTTGTGAAGCAGTACCAACAAGTCTGGGAGATAGGTCATCAGGATGCAAGGCATCCTCGTCTTCGGAGGAATCGCTATAGCTAATGATACCAGGAACACCGGAATACTCATTGCAACCAATCTCAGGAATTGTCTTAGTTGCGACTGATTGTTTTGACTTGCATAAGGACGTTTGACGACCAGATGAGTGCTTTCTTTTACGACGAACCGACTGAGCTTTGTTCCGAATGGAAGGGCTCTCTTGCATTTGGAGATACTCATCAAATTCTGACAAATACCGCTTGTACTCATCCGGCATTTCAGTTTGAGTTTCTCCAGAATTTATATGCCGATAGATTGGTAATTGAGTTAGAGGATTCACTTGTACGGTCCATTCACAAACAGGTGCTGGTTAAAACAAATAAATACTCGTTAGAATAAGCACGCACATTTTTGACAAAAAATAGACACGGGTGGTGAACAGTCGTTAATCACCTCGGATGAGGCTCTTACTCGAATCTCATTGCACTTTGACGTACGAATACTCGCTCCGCGATATTAACCACCCAAGTGACCTTTTTTATATAATGAGAAGATTCAAATCTATCGATTTTCAAACGAGTTTACTAGTTCCATTCGTCTTCGTCCGATCGGATATCAGATCGTTAGACTATGTACGATTAAGGTAATCAATATGAACTGCCATGGAAAAATTAGTGCATTTGTCCGGTGATACGAAGTTGGCCCGAATTCGGTGAGATCTATCGATTTTCGGGCTACCGATAAATCAGCCGATGCCCGTTTGTTAAGTATGTAATGAATATGTATCCTACGACAGTAAAGATTTTGCGTCGTACCGGTGACGTACGAGTAAAATAGCTTAACAGTGGAAATCAAAAGAGTCCATAGCTCATACGATGAAATTCGGACTACGGTAATTCGGTTCATTTAAATTAACACTGCAATAGAAATGTTTGATATCGTAGCATCCTCCTCGACCGGTATATAGAAATGCACTTACGGAAATGACTCGACGTTAAAAGCGTACTAAAACGTGTTGTATACCGTCAGCACTTATTGACAACCGGCTAAAATCTGAAGGTGCAACGCCTTCCATGTATAAATGGGGATATATCGCGTGCTTCATAATTGCCACAAATGACTTAAAAAATGGGCGAACCAATTCGCCAGTGTAACACACATCATATCCACATCCTCCCATTCATGACACATTTGTCAACTGCCTCTTCGGTAATTAAAGCGGATTCAATTGGTTAAGCATAATTCATAGTTCTCAGTTGAAAGGAAGTACCAACTTTGAGCACATTGACATCCAATTTCCAATGTGGCTGCATTTAAAGAAGTTCCATGCTACTTAATAAATCGCCGTTGTTCCCTTTTGACAATCATACATCACTTGTAAAGTGAACAAACCCAAATATTCCGGCTTTGAGGACTTTGTTCCAGGTGAAAAGAATGTGTGCTTTTCCTAGCTATTTTAATTATGGCAACTTAGTCCGTTGTGGAAATCTATCCGGTCACTCCATATTATCGGATACTGTCAGAGAAGCTGCGTTACAGGGTCATTCAACTGGACCAGAAATACGTTCTACTCATTGCGTATTGACTTACAGTTTGGTGAATACACATCACACACTTCAAGTTTTAACTTTATATATATATATATATATATATATCAATGCAATACGGAATATTTGGAGAGATTATATATACTACAAAGCCATTCTATTCTATTACCCTCTTCTTAGCGTGCACATTTACTTCAATCTCGACATTATCATCCCAGAATGCAGGATTACCACCAAAGAATCACTAAACAGCCACAAACCATCTAACCTTCGTGAGTTTAGAATGTGAATAAGCGTAGCTAAAGATAAAATAAACACTGAAAATTGAAATTACTCAACTCACCCGATGTGACCGGCTGACGACAAAAAACAGAAATGGCGTCTACCTCCTAGAAATATCATTCGAATAAGTAAAGTAGAAACGTACGGCCAAAAAATCCTTTAACTTCAAATGCAATCCAAGCGATTCTTGTAACACCGTCATTGTTCCATTAAAACTTGAAATTCGTTAGATCTTTGAAACAAACAAAATTACGGTGGATGCATAGTAGATGCAAAGAAGCTAAAAATACAATTGTCAAAATATTGTAAATTGCGACCGACTGTGTAACAGCGGTTTAAGTTAGAAGAGAAGACAACGATAAAGGCTTCCGCTCAAAACCCTATTTAGTAAGGAAGAACAGAAAGCCATTATGTTGTGATTGAACTATAGTCTCCATCATGAGTTTTGTATAAATATATATATATATATATAATGGGCGGATACCTTTATATGATTGAAAGTTTTTAAAAATTGCGAACTACCCCTTACTGAATGGGGACCGAATGGTATTACACTGATGAGTTGTGTTCCATATAACGCACACATCATATTGTACTATAACGATCGTAACAGATAAGCTTGTCTATTTTCATGAAGCTTAAGTTGGTCGTGATATTACATTGGCACTTGAAAGCAATTCACTAGAGTTTACTGCCATACTAACCAAAACAATACTACATAATATGAAGTAGTTCTGTCAAATAGTATGTAGAAGGCATAGTGTGCCTGTTGTTGGTATGTAGACTTATGTACCTAGTCGTTGTAGGTGCAGTACTGTTCTAGGGCTAGGAAACATGGTCACTCCGAGTTGAGAATGTTACTTGTTTCCACCAATATTCTGAGGAACATGATGATGTTTGATGACGTGCATAGCTTCCAACTAAGCGCAGAAGTTTCACATCATTTAGGGTAGTTCTGACGTGTCTGACGAACGCAAACCTACTACCTACCATATCTTACCTTACTTAAGCCTCATGAGAGTGAAGAGAAGAACAACAGGATGGATAGTCAATTAATCGGCTTAGGGGTATGAAGAAAGTGGCATCAAGTCTAGACTTTGCTAGTAACACTTGTCCACCCGGATGGAATCCAAAAAACTGTTGTGTCGCTAGCCAAAAACACTGAAAGGTACATCCGTAATCCAAGACGGAAGTGTTATTTGTTGATACAACTTTCCTTGATTGCGTACGGTTTCTTATAAAACAAAAATTGCCAAATCCCATACAAGCAACAAAAACTTCGATAGCACGTGCAGTGTAGATATGATAAAAATGTTTCTTTTTGCTCGTACGTCTTGTCCCGTTTTTTGTAGCTGGATCGTTTGTCTACAAGACGTAGACACCTTGATAATGAATGTAGACGCAGTTATTTTTAGTAGTTAGGTCCCATCCCCATCCTTACTTCTTACTCCTACTTTTTTGTACGGTTTGCTTTTTTCTTCATGGTTATGCGGCAGTTAAGCATCAGTGAGAACCAATGATAAATTGCTGTCCATAAAAGTGATAATGACGGTGTTTTGTTTTCGTCAACTTACTCTTTTATTATTTGTTTTATGGTATCCAGCTGGAACTCAATCGCTCCTCAGAAACGTGTACAGTAACAACAGCATAATAATCATATAGTCTTTAGTGTGGAACCCTTGTTCATGATCTCCAAGCGAAAGGATAAAATCAGATATCCGGATCGATCAGCACCGAATCCCTAATCTAGGATTGGAAAGATCCAAATTTTAAATTGAGCAAGAGAAGGTGCGAGAATCTTTTTGCTATTTAGCGATTCTATCCTGAAAGCCAATGATGAACATCGAGTCAAACGGACTGGTCAACTGTATTGGACAATCAGGATAGCCAGACCAAATGAACGATGCATAAACTCACATGACAACTATCGGGTTCCAACGGACCGTGAACTCCATGTCCGGTGCCGCTGTATAATGGGACAAATTTCACAGGGCTACTAGGAAGGACATCAAATCGAACTCCTTGTTTCAGCTTGAACAACCGAAATGTATCTACTTCAGGAAACAATGATGGGGTTTTATCATCATGAACCCCAACATGCGTCACTTAGCTCAAGCTGGTCAGCTAGGACGCAGTTTCACAGATATATCCACAATCATGATGGACAGATTAACAGACACGCACACTGGAAACCCCCTATAAGCTTCTGATTAAACATGCTATGAAGTGCAAAATGCCTTAAAGTGTTTCCATCTTATCCAAGTCACAAGCGGTAGGAATCCACGCGTGAATTCTGCAAGTGGCATGGAGAATAACGAATCTGTTTACAACTTATGAAGCCGCTGAGTTAAACATTTTAAACAGCAATTCAGTCGGTCATCGCGCGCCTCTGCACACATCTTCCAGCATCATCAATGCGTCTCAATACACGGATGTTTCTCCGTCAACCGAAACTCAAGTGTCCCATCAGATCATGATACGCTACGCCAAAGAGCGCCTAGTTCAGGTGAACTCTTTTCAATCGTAATCAAAGATGACAGTCTAGCACTAGCTAGATAGCCCACAGCATGGTTCACGGAGCTCTGGATTAACGAAGTCTCTCGGAAAGACTGTCTTCTTGTTACATGGAAGAATGATAAACAAATCATACGGGAATGCATTGATTAAAATTTAAAAAAATATACACAAGTTCTACGGGAAACAGATCCTAAAAAGTGTGAACGCTACAAAAAAGTGAGGAACGTACAGGAGAAGGGGACTTCTACAGTTTGGTTACCCTATGAGGGAAAAAGTAAGACTCAGTGCAACAACGTGGCAACACTACCTGACGTGGATGAATGGTTGAATACTCAGGAGTGGAATGATTAAAACGTGAGAAGTAGATCACAGTTCACCAGGTGAGAAGAGCAATTGTCATGATCATAACATTGGAAGAAAAAAATGACAATGAGCGATGTTTCCGCAACGGGATAAAACCTGAGGACCAGAAGTTACCTGTGGATCATAAGCGAGGGGTACAGCTTCCCGTGAACACTACACAAAACACTGAGATACGTTCGGGTCCCCACCCCGGATTTCTGAACAGTACCCAAGGACAATAAAAACCAGATGTACAAATGGCAAATAGGTTGAAAGAGGTGTACGACTTACGCATTTCGCATGCGCAAGTAGTCAAAGTTAATGAGGATGGACCAAGATGAGAGAAAACAAGCGAGAAAAACATAAGCACATAATAATTGTAATATCGGAAAACAGGACAGACTTGGAAGCGGAGCGTAAAACGCCAGAGAGATGGATGGATTAGGAAGGATTTGAAATTATCACAATCAAAGCTCTCGAATCCAAAACCCGTCCTGAACCAACAATCACGCGTCGACTGACGCACAAATTAACAAAGGCTGCTCGGATGTAAGCTGTTGGTTGACACAGAGGGAGAAATAACGAGAGGTTATAGCATGAGCGAAAACACATATCGGACAGGACGATGGGGGGAATGCAAACAGACTATGAGCGCTAAGTCTTGTAGAAAGCTGACATTCGCGTCATGTCGCAGAGAGGCGGCTGTCTATGAGAACAACGATTAAACGGAGTTCTTAAGACGCCAAGCCAGAACCATCTTCGACCAAAGCTGTGCATAGACGAGTTAACTATATCTCTTCCACTTTGGAATGACCCGACGTCATTCGGGAGGCTCGATGTCTGTTTAAGATGTCACAAGGGAATTCTCTAACTATAGTGCATACAAAATAATCGCGAACGGGCTCACACGGCCAGTGTACACGTCCGCAAATTGACAGACACACCGAGTGGTTGATTCCTGTAAAGTGCAAAGACATGTACACCGTGGAGCAAAGGGTAAACCAGATGCCAGGTTGGCCGTACACAGGCTAACGCTACCTCATGTGTGCATGTCGGGTTTTGGCGTATACGGTGAGTGCTGATCACGCAGGTAGGTCCGTACGACATACACACAACACATGTACAGACAACCAAGCATCCTGAGTGCCAACGCGTCTATCGAGCAGGCGGCCCATCTGTCGATGCACCAATGATCCGTTCAGATGAGTGTGGGCTTTGATGGTCACTCGAGAAGAGACTTGCCCGGTCGTCTTAAACTGATATCGAGACACGCAAAAATGGCATCCTGTCCACTTAGGACGGGAAGGTTATGGTGAAGCTTTGTACCAGATTCAACCAAAGATAACTGATGAGTAATCGGGGATTTGGTTTATTTCAATTTGAACATCACCCACAATTGATCGCAGCCGTCGCATCCCCATAGACTTTCCAGTCGGCCCCTTTCGAAAAGAAGCACTAGACTCGAGTTTCGCTCTCATTAGAGCTCGTCAGTAGTGCATATCACCGCCACTGCCGGGACTTGAACCACGGACACGCTGTTCATGAAGCAGCCGTGTTTACCACTGCGCCACTGACCTCACCTTAGGCACGACCGAATTATCATATGTGAACACTCAACCGCTTTCGCTTGTGAGTAATGATCAGGTTGCTCGATCGTTTCGAAATGGAGACACAGTTACTGTCTGTTAACTCCAATCGATAACTCCGCGATTAGGACTTCCTGGACAGGTCGAAATCTCCGATTTCATTAAACCTGCTATGCGATATCGCCTTACAAAGTACAGACTGAGTTCAACGAAGTTTATCAACAAAAGGACGGAATAGGATCGCCGTTGGGACCACTGGTCGCAGATATTTCCATGGTGAAATTTGAAAACAAACAGCTGGATTTGGCGGTAGGCCAGTGCAATTTTTATGAGGTATGTTAGCGACAAGCTTTGCGCACTCAACAACAACGCAAATTAAACTGATATACTGGTCAGATTCAACTCCACATACAAAAATTTGCAATTTCCGTTGGAGACCGAAAGGAATAACCAGTTAGGGTTTCTGCATATAAGTTTACGTCGCCGAGCTGATGTCTCAATTTAGCGCGCGATACACAGAAAAGGTACTTAGAATGATAAGTACATTCAGTTCAATTGTTTTGTACCACTCACCCTGAGAAGAAAGCTAGGTGACTGTTTGACGGGCAGAACACGAGTGATACAACTGCTGAGAAGCTGGGATCTATATGTATAATATACTTTTCAAAAAATGGCTACTAGGTAAGGTTCATAGACAAAGTCATGCAACAGCGAAGCTAAAGAGACCAGCTGCATCCACCAGAAAAGAAAACTGTACGCACTGGATTATCCTTTAAGGGCGATACGCTGGCTGAAGGTATCACACGTATGCCCACAAGTGCAGTTAGCACGTTTGCGTTGCTAAATTACATGTCCACTTTACCTCCAATCCGGTCTCATGCCCACGCTTACAAAATAGTAGCTGTTTCTGCAGCCTCGTTTTGTATACTTATTCGCTTGTTCCTGTGGAGCCAGTTAGGTTGGCCGCCCGGCCAGACGCTTATCTGAGCGGATCCGGGAACACCAACCAGTCTGGCTTAACAATGGAATAACGAAATCTGTCACCAGTGTCATACTATCGCACTTGGTGGATTCGAACCACTGTGTCAATGTGACGGACGCATTTCGCTCAACCTTCCGAGTTAAGGCTACCCAATCGAAAAAAGTGAGGCGTTGGATTCTATGCACAGCTGAAGCTATTGGAACCCGCCTGTACAACTCACTCTAGCGCGCTTAGAAACGTTTCCTGCAGATTTTGGATCTGGTTTGGTCAACCCCGCCTCCCCTCTGTTAGCCTGTCAGGACCCACTGTTCACGTGGGTAGTTGATTGCAGCTT
The DNA here is from genome assembly GCA_013368495.1 of Paragonimus heterotremus. Classification (NCBI taxonomy): domain Eukaryota; kingdom Metazoa; phylum Platyhelminthes; class Trematoda; order Plagiorchiida; family Troglotrematidae; genus Paragonimus; species Paragonimus heterotremus. Next base: position 25,015 of record LUCH01005058.1, read on the forward strand.
GACATTGATCCAACTGTCCTCATTAACCACCCGCTCTCTATTTGACTCCTTGATGATTACCTCGTAAAATTTGTAACACAAAAGTGAAGTATTCAGCCTGATAACGAATAACTGAGTACGAGCTTGTTTGTTACACAGTATTTTCCAACCATGCACGTCATCGCTTGCTAAACCAGGCGTACAGCACATAGGACGACTGAATCTGAAGATATGGCGCTTAAGAATGAGTAAAGCACGAGATACTTCCTAAGACGAGGGAATACCGATGAGACAAAAAACAAACGAAATAAACAGGCTACAGCAAATGACCATTCTTACGCGAAGCGTCGAGAGAAATGATGGGAGTATCGTCGGGATCTGCAATCTGTTGTCCGTTAAGTCCTACAGGGCCCGT
>LUCH01005059.1:0-17454 GCA_013368495.1 Paragonimus heterotremus
TGTGAATAGTCTTTCTCAGTGTTGTGGTTCGGTTGTTCAGTCGAATCTACTCCATCTTGATATGTCATATTTTAACCATAAATTGGTGGGATGATGGGTGCAAATTTCGGCGTCATCGATATCGATATTTACAGCTCGTTCTAGAATCTTCGTTACAGTATGCTACTTTTTTTTCCTGTTACACACGTTTGTCCTACCAGATATGTGCAAGTACAATCTATATTGATAGTGGTTTAAGATGTTTATTTTCACTCCACTGAAATCAGGTCAACTGCTATGGGCTCTCGGGCTACTAATTTGTTCTATCTGTACGTGTATGTTTGTCAGTGGTTACGTTGGCACCAATGGTCGAATTGCAGTCATGCGTGTACGATTGATCGAGGTGATTTTGTTACATTTCTGTGTTTGTGGTCCAACTGTATCTTTCACCGACGATACAAACAACCAATGCTATGGTCACTTAGTCGACACAGTTCAGCCTACATGGGTGGTTAGCCGACTCTCTATCCTGCATGTCTTTAACGCGTGAGTGGGCCACGATTGAATAGTCTGGACAGGAGTCCTCAGACCTTACGGCAGTTGTGCAGTCAATGAGAACGGTGATCTTTCGTTTCATCTGTGTGTTACATATGAGTTGTTAATCACAAACATCTCATTCTAGCTGGATGCGAGCGAAGTGGACTTACTCACGGAATGGTAATCACCATTTGATTGATTATTTAATGGTGCGACAGTGACATTCGCGAAATGCAAATCAATTGAGTAATGCGCGATGTTGAATGTGGAACAGATCATAGGTTGATCAGTTCCAAACTGTTTGATGAATGAAGGACTCAGTGTCATGGACGGTATTTCAGCGTGTAATTGTCGTTAGTTTGAAAAGTGATTCCGCATCCAATACCCCTGACGATGTGGCAACATCTTAACTAACATGTCACAGCAACAACCATCGAGTTGATAAGAATTAAGCGTCAGAAACGGCCGGACTGCTTGTAAGAAAAAACCGCAGCCTGGTACGAGAGAGGATTGATATGTTTGCTGTTTCCACAACGGACTCAGACAATGAGACCAAAAGAGCTACTTTCCGGAGTGTTCACTCTCATCTCGCTGAACGGTTTCGCGGTAGCAAGGGCGACTTGTAAAAAGCCTAGGTAAGCTGAGGCACAGCTGCGCTGATCGTCGAAACGCATGGAGTTCTACAATTCCCTTCAAGTGAACTTCTGTCAACCCATCCAGTCAGTTAAAGCATTGTTTGAAGTGGACTCTGACTTTTGTCACACTCAGCTGGAGGACACCATGAAAATCGGGTATAACATTTTGGTATTCAACGAAACAGACCAGCTACCATTGACCTGGAAACTGTGAGTAACCTGCCATACCATTATATTAACATTCTGTTTGTTCTGACCCAAAATTAGGCAGAAGTGCTGGGATCTATTTGACGAAAACGAAACGGAAAGCTTACAGATGAAGGTGGATTGTCAGTGTGACTTCTGAAGAATGGCAGTCAGCTTTGGAATGCGTTTTGCTCTAGATGGTTAATTCCTCTGTTAGCAAGAAGTAGTCCACCAAGAGTTCAAGAACTACCGATCGTGTTTCTGTTTGAAGTTGAAAGTGGCAAGCAGTGCACTGACAGTTATCGGACCTCGGTCTACTGAAACTTAGCCTTAAACCGCACAGATGAATAATACCCCAGCTGGCGCTTGAAAACTCAGTGAACTAGCCCAGCATTGGCTAATTGGACCACAAGGGCTTCCACTCACATACCTCGTGGTCTTATAACTTCAAGCTTACACTGGATAAGTGATGTGTGAATGGAACCACGAGTGTTTCAGTGAAATCAACTTGTATTGAGTGTTATGCGCAGGCATTCTTTGACTTTGGTCACTGTGACAGGCTAATCCTAATCAGTCGACAGTGTCGACAGTCGTGTATGTCTGACCGTGGGAATGTTTAGTCATGTTGTGTCACAAGTTACACATTCATTTTCCATAGGATAGTACGACATAATTTGGTCTGGACGAATTACTATGCCGGGGGTTAAAGTTCCACTGGTGGACGGAGATAAAGAGAGAGACGTTTCGCTAAGCTGACAACTGAACAGCGTACTGAACTGTTTTTTTTATCTACGCAGCTTGCAGGAAGAGTACGGGTGTAAATGGAACGTTAGATGCCAAGTATATTTGCATTAATCGGCAGCATTCATGACCTGCAAGTAAGTGGTTGACCGCGAACATGAACTGGTGACTGCCCTACTGGCGATATCCTGAGAAAAGTAAATAGTAGCCCCCAAAAGGGCGTCCGTCGAACAGATCAAGAATACAACATATCGAAGTAAGCGGTACATAGAAGACTGACACAGAAGACACCGACATCGACTAGATCGAGATACCCTATGAGTAGAGCTTTAGCTAATGGATGCGGACAAGAGTCCTTTGTGCATTCGACAGGATAAACTGACGAAGCAATATTCATTTTTCATGGATTCGCGTGAGGAATCCGTCTTTGGTACACGAGAGACCCTCGTCGATTTGTTATCCTTAGGTTTCAGCGCAAACCAGTACATGTGGTTTGGGTAGACCTTGTTGAAGCACGGATTGTCGGATCGGAATCGGACAGGCAGTCTCGCGCCCACATGCCCAAGCGATCACGCGTCATAATTCACGCCAGATAATACATGCAACAAACTAACCAATTACGTGTACAAGTGCTTACCGATTCGTCAGTTAGCTATTGATCGTTTACCCTTGGTTATTCATTCTTTATATGCCTGTACCATCGAACAAGTCGATACACTGTGTACTTGATGTGTTGCCCACTTGTGTTCTGCTTACCCGAGCGAGGCGATTTAACACGAATCATCGGGCCGTTTGATGTAGTAAAACCGTTGCGCACATAACCCCTATTTCTATGAGCATTTACAATCCAGAACATTTTTATCCTTATATAATCTAACAGATTGCTTTGAAAGTGCTGGGACATGTCAGGATAATCGGATGCGTTTGATCTCAAAAGGAATTAGCATTACCATACACTATATCGACCAGAATATTTGGATGAAACATTCTGGTAACGATCGCGGTGGACTAAGTCTTCGTCCAACGGTAGTCTTTTAGGACTTCACCGGATTTTTTTCAACTGGGGCTATCTCGAACTATGGGCTTGCAAAGAATGTCCACAAACACTGGGGAACTCAAATTGGTCGTAATGTTGGAGTTTTTGAGGATAATTTCCAATGTGTGCTGTCATCATGCCAAAGGAAAATGCCTTTGTATGAGGTAAACGAACGGATGACATTTTGAACATCTCGTGTGAAAATATTTTACAAATATTAATGTTTTCTTTTCCCTTGAAGAAAAGATAGGTGACCATAATGTCAGCCTGTCGGTAAGACAGCATATCCTTAGCGCTAATTAACAGATTCATGTACATAGTGGATTCGGCGGGCTCTGAATGAAGCTTGGAAACAGCTAAACAATACATTTGAGTGTTGTCTGATTATGGTGACTTGGATTTGTGTGCAGTGGAATACAACAGGGTCGATACCATAACACTGTTGGACAAAGAGATATGGACGTTGTGTACTTCAAGAAGATGTAGCCACTTCTAGCTGACATTGTCAAGTAATAACAAGGTGCCATGTACGGCTCTCCCTGAGAGTACAAAAATAATCTTAATATTCCTAATTGTTTCTAGTAATTATGGACCACAAGTATGAAAGAGTCTTAACATAATATTCCAGTCAGACGATGTTGCGCACATAGTGTTCCAGTCACAACATAATGATTTGGGCAATACATTGAACTAGCTATCAGCGGTGATCTAGAAAACACGATAACTTCACTTTATCATCCCACCAATTTATGGTTAAAATATGACATATCAAGATGGAGTAGATTCGACTGAACAACCGAACCACAACACTGAGAAAGACTATTCACAGATTGGTGTTTCGATAACACAGCTATAAAACCTCATGTCAGACTGCACAAATGATGCGATAAGCCTAAAAACACAATATGACATAGCTCAGGTTATTTCAAGGATGCAGCTTTTCATTATCTATGTTTTGATGAAAACATTGTTGTAGTAGCACACTCTGTTAGAGAATTATCCTATACCACTTTGTCCATTCGCACACATCAAAGCACACGCTGTTGCTGTTATATCTGCACTACGCACTGAAGTGAGAACTCAACGGAGTTAGGAGGAACCTTGTGTATCCTGACTTAGCCAGCAATGAATAGAGTTTACAGTGAACGTATCGATTAGCCAATAACAAGTCTATGAGAAAAGTGCAAAGCATGTCTGGGTGCCTGTGACCTATGCAACCGGCAGGCATGAAACGGGACGGTTCACGTGGGTGGGCGATTGCGTGTATGTGTGTGTGTGTGTGAATGCACATGCATGTACGCAACGTAAATGGACCGCGCAATTGCCCTTTAATCCGTTGCCTCGCAAACGCTGACACGTGTGTCAACAGCCCGCTGACACTGTCCATCAGTCGTGGTGATCAATCCGCTTGGACAGTGGACTCAAGCCATTTGACCTCAAATGTTCATACAACCTCGTACATTAAGCATACCATAACTATGGCTACAATGGTGTGTTGGACACGTTCACTAACCCGACTCGGTTATAGGGCATGCTTCTCAGACAAACCCTACGGTTAAGCCTTCTAGCTTGGATACTCGGGTGATGGTTCGGACACGGTTTGGTTTCTGGGTCCACAATTTTCGGAAAATCATTTTCTCTCTCCCTCGTTAGCTGCTTCACATGATACCAGTGACTCAACGCGGATTGAAGTCAGCTCTCGTGGAAATTTCCTGACAGGTTCTGGCGATGTTTCAGGTCGGTAACTTTATGCGTCAAGACTTGAAGGCTATTGTATCAGGCCGTGCGTTGGGATGATTATGGTTACTCACAATGTCATATCTAACATCGCCCAGCCTCTTCATACACACTTCTCTCAAACACAGTCTGTATTGGACCAATCAAACTGCAGCCTGTGACATTGTGTGCGCCACTGATATCAGCCAATGGGACACTCAGATTTCTTTAATACATCCGTGTTCTCGTCCAGTGAATGGGACCTGCTTACTGCAACGAGTTCGAGGTTTTCTCCTGATTGCTTGCGTGAGAGATTTGTGTTTAAGTATGAATCCTAAAGGCTTTTCGAGGTTCATAATTCTGAATATAACAGATTGGTTTCGCAAATTGAATTTGTGTGCAATTTATCTTCTAAATCTTCATGCTGGTCTGAGTGAAATGGGGGAATTGTTGGAAAGGTTTGAGTCGTGGTGGATTATTCTTCGTGATGTGGTCGTGAGTTGTATTCACAAGCAAGTCGTCAGTTAATCTTTTCAGCTGAGATATCCGTGAGATGTTTTGAACACTGCATTTCGTTGTCGGCTTCACAATTTTCAGGCGATCGGTAGATAATATATCTCGGACAGTCTGTGCTTTCGAAAATGTGTTTACATCATGCACGCCTTAGATGATCTGTGCATTTATCTTTGAATGTCTTTCACTGGTGGTCTCTGTGACTTTTCATTCAGATACCTGGTGTGCCAGTTTTGTCCTTTGTCTCAAACAAAACGAATCATATTGAGGATCCACAGGACACCAAGTTTCTTTTGTTAGTCCTATCATCCCTACCCCCTGAATGATTTTACTAAATTAATCTAATCACATACACTGTTCTTTCGAGAACCTAATGTTCATTTATTTTCGGTGCTGGTTTTAATGTGTTATGAAAACCCTAAACTGAACGACTTTGGTATTTTTCAGCACAAGCAATCGTGGTACAGCCTGTGCAGCGCGACCCGGTGCGATTACAATGCCCGTATTGTCTGGAAGATATTGTCACTCTGACAGAATACCATCCTGGGCTTTGCACCTACCTATCCTCTGCCGGCCTGTGTATTATCGGGTAAGGTGAAATGGCCGTGAATAATGCATTTCTGATTGAGACAGTGTATCGTCAACTTTTGTCTGGTAGTCTATTTTACGACGGAAGGTCATTTTGAGGTACATTATTTAAAATACTAAAATCGAGAATCAACAGATGAACTTATGTGAATTTTACCTCCTATATCTCTCCAGCGGGTAATTACAAATAAAACCGAAACCGTTAGTTAGTTATTCCGATAGATGTGCGCACTTTCGAGAGCAGCCTCACTCAAAACGTAGCTCGGTCCTGGATAGGCGGTTATGCAGTTCACCATCTGCAATATGCAATGGCTCTATTTTTTTAAAGTCTTACTTGCACTATGACCAGAAATCCTAATCAACAGGGAACGAAAGATTCAAACGCAGCAGTGATGTGCTTGATGCTCGCTTAAATGGAAATATTGACACGAAATCCAGATTGAAAATGCTCACAAACATTGCGAAGAAAGAGCGCTTCGCATACCACAGCGTACGTCAGGTCACTGGCATTTCCGTCTGCGTCTGACACGGAATGGTCTGAGCATACATTAACATTTCGATGGTTCTTGAGACGGAAAATACTTGGCAAACGCATGTGCGGGTTGTTTCGGTGTATTCTGGAATTTTCGTACTGTGTATTGAGGTGTCACCACCGATGAAGCAATCAGGCCGTAACGTTTGTGGCTTATTAAGCCACAGCTGTTGATTCCTGTTGAACACCTCGAGATTTCAAACTGTCATACTGATTTTCCATGTCCGTTAAAGAGGTAGTATTAAGATATTCAATTTTCACAAGGTAGTTGGTCTTGCCACTTCAGGGTTGATAAAAATGAGCTCCATCTCCAAACTATTAAACGCGCTTACCTCCTGGGGCGACACTATGCAAGATGTAACAGGAATTTGTTCGCTGAATGTACCGTCCATATAGATTGGCAGAACCCTTGGAAAACGGACTCAATTTGAGACAAATAACGGGTTAGTGTAGTGAGCCAAGATACGGATGGCACAAAGATTATTATTGTTTATTCACGAAAGCAACACATGGGTTAAGCGCTTAAACACTCATCTGCATACGATACTCGGCCCGGACCGTCTCGGTTGCTACAGACGTCAGTGATCAGTTCCTTTACTTAGCATGGGTCATTTTGTGTGATATAGCACTCCGATGTTTTTTTAAATATCTTTCCGGCGGCTACTTCAATGTCGAAATTCATGCTCTGGCGCCACTACTGAATAACAGTGGTGTGAGTAGTATATTACGATTGCTCATCTTCACTACATTAGTTTATATCCCTCGCATGTTGTTCGGGCAGGACCTTCGACAACAGAACTTCGAAATAAATCACTACAAATGGCGTTTATGAATATATTACAGTTATGAATATATGTGGTAATTTGTTCTCAACGTTCCAATAAGAATGTGATATTAGTATGGACGCTGAAAAAACTATTCTTTTGTGGTTTTCTCAAGAACATTGTTTCCTATTGTCCAGTTCTATTCACAACAGAAATGGAAGGGGCTTTCAGTACCGATGATAGTTTCATCAGTTTAATACAACACCATCAACCTGCTATGGACCATTGGGACTTTCTTTCCGGGCCATACCTGAAGTCTGTTGCAACAGTTTGGAATATGCTTCCGGTTACAATATCACAAATGAACCAGCGCGTTAATAATACCGACCAGTGTCTCTGAGAGGATGCCGAATTGAAGTATTCCATTTGGCTTATACATCATTCCAAGACACTATCATGTAGATCGTAACATAGCCAGAACCGACCGATATATCATTTCATTAGGTTGCTTCATGAACTGTTCAAACCCCACTTGTAACGATTCCCTCTGCCTGCCGAAACTTCCTTCCTTCCAGCAGAACATGACGCTAAACTTGGCACTAAACGTTTGGGCAGAAAACTGGACTGGAGGTTAACTGAAGGTTACATCGCATAGTCCGGTTCAAATAATTACACTCAGCTATCTTGATCGAGTTGTAGTCACCTGGGTTGGAGGTGGCAGGGCTTAGACAAAATAATTGTAGATGGTCGCATGTTTATGAACACAGTCAGTGTAGGCAATCCCGATCTAGGAGGAACAGGAGCACCAATGAGACGAGACGCATACACCAAAAGTTTATTGTCGAATTCGAATCAATTCAAACAAGTGGTGTTCATTCCATAAAGGGACAATTGATGTAGACTGTATATACAAATAAAGCACCACACGAAGATGTGTACAATAATTTTTACATAGGTGTGTAATCCAGTCTAGGTGTTTTCCCGTCCTGAAACTGTTGTGTCGCGTAGTTATTCAGTTGTATCGTAAATAATTTCAACTCTGTACGACATTTTTTTGCCTTCTAGCCCCATTTTTTTTATTATCCTGCAGTACTTTATTTTAGGCCAATGTATTTTCAGCACTTTTATTGCAGTTACCTGCACTGATCACAAGCACTCCAGTTGAAAGTTAATACATAATGAAAACTTAAAGTCGGTTTTGACCGAGCGTAAAATTATAGGTAGGCCGCAATGGTAAGCGTTCTGTTTCAGTGTCTTTTCATCGTGTACGAACGATAAATGTGAAATGTAAGCTTCCAATAAGAAACTAGGAGGTTGATCATAAATGCTGTGATCCAACTACTGCGTTATTTCCCGTTCAACTTCTGCTTCAAGCGAATGTATTATTTTTGGAAGGTTCTATTATTCGCCCCTTGAGTGAAGACAATTTATGAAAAGAGAAACAAGCGTTGTATTGAATATGCTTAAGTACTTCATATCTTGGTACCACTTTAGTGAACGTATGAAGATAGCAGGATGTACAGTTCGAGGGGGTTGACACAAGATTTGAGTTTCCGAACATTCAGATATTTCATATGACAGCTCGCAATGAGAAAATTTAGACGTCAGATAGATTGTCAACAGATAACATGTTTACTGAATTGCTATGGGTAAACACGAATTTCAAACACCCATTATTTATTCCTTAATACCAGAAGAGAAGAATGTCTATTGTAAACATGTAATAAAATATTTGTAAGGTTGCATCCAAAGGCACCGTGAGAACCCATTACCGGTGATATGCTACATCGGTTATGGTCAACCTTAAGTTGATACGATGCAGCATGATATGATCCAGGCGGTAGAAAACATCCATAGGTAGGATTGCGCACGGGTGTAGGGTTCTTGCCCAGCCAGCCGCGTGGCGTTGCCTCAGGTGTGCATGAGCAGACTCATATGATTGTTCGTAAACCCGTGTGGGGCATACCCTACATATATGTGACATTGTGCTGTGGTCGAAAAACAGCGGACCATAGTTGGTGTACATGAACATTGCCAACTGCAATCGTGTTGGGAGCTGAGGTTGATCGATGAATTGAATGGTCGATTTCCGCCAATGCTCATTCGGACGATGCCCACGCAGTGACGATCCAGAAGGAATATCTCACATTTGCGTCTCACGAAGTGTTTATTTACAGTAAAGCGAGCTGTTTGAAGCATGGACCAGCTACGGACAACGGACAAAATACAGAGAGAAATATTCACTTCGTAATAGTGCCACTACACTTACACGAAGCGATAAACATCATACTAATTTGAAGTCTCGTAACAAGACAAAGCACTGTGACATACGACAAAACTGTCCCCCATTTACACATCACATACGATAAACATCTCAAACAAGGACGCTGCCATTGCCCTTTTAAGACATCCGTATTCAGCCGGTTCAGAAGGATTCTGGCAAGCACCTTGCCTGCACAGCTCAGCAGACTGATACCCGGATAGCTGTCGGAGCATGGCTTGTCACCCTTACCTTTAAACAAAGGTACTATCACACCATCCTTGAAATCTTGTGGCATCACCTCCTGCTCCCAGATGGAGTGAATCAGCTGGAGCAGTGCACGTCCCATCGCCGGTCCACCATTCTTCAGGATTTCGCCTGGCAATCCATATTCACCTGCAGCCTTACCGTTGCAAAGTTGACCAATCGCTCTCTGCAATTCTAATAAATCGGGGGTGAGAGCACGTGACGGCTTGTTGGACTGTTGCGGCAAGCTATTCACGACCACCTAATCAATGGTACCAGGACGATTTAGTAGCTCACCAAAGTGTTTGCGCCAGCCTTTCATGAAGGTCTCTGGCTGGGTGCACGAACAGCCGGTGTCCACGTCTACCAGTGCTTCAGTGGACTGGATAGATGGACCGAATATCGCTTTGAGCGAATCGTAGAAATCCTTATGCTGTCGACGACCTGCAAAGCCTTGCATCCGCTCACCCTGCTTCATTCACCAGTTGTCCTTGATTCCGCGTTTATGCTCGGCCAGTTGACGGCGGATAATTCGGAACGTCGCCTCCTTCGCTTTATCGGCCGGGTCCACTGTGGAGACGGCAAACGCGGTATTCTTCTCTCGTACCAGTTCGGCGATAACCGCGTTGTTGTCGTCGAACCAGTCCGGACGTTTCTGGCGTTTGACACCAATCGTCTCGGTGGCTGCCGTCGTGATCCGTTCCTTGATGAACTGCCACTTACTCTCAGGGGTATTGGATACAGGAACGTCGTGCAGACGAGCGGTAACTGCACATTGATAAGCAGTCTTCGTCTCGCAGTTCTCCAGTCTTTTTATGTCCAACTTCTGCCGTTGTCCGGAAGATCTACAATAGACAGACTTGCGTACATGGATAAATAATTTTGTCCTGACCGGTCTATGATCGGTGTTACATTCAGAACCGTGCATCACTCGCCTGATACGCACTTCACGAATGTCGCGTTGTCGCACAATCACGTTGTCCAGCAAGTGGTGATGGCCGCTTCGTGGATGGGTCCACGTCGTGATGTCGCTCGCATCCAGCTGGAATCGGGTGTTCGTGATAGCCAGCTCGTGAGTAGCACACAGATGGAGCAGACGTCCACCGTTCTCGTTGACCGAAAAAGTGCTGTAGGATCCTAGGATTCTCGGCCAAGCTACCGAGTCGCGCCCGACTCGAGCGTTCAAGTCACCCAACACAAACAGACGATCACTCACCGACACCGACCGGATTGTGGCGGACAGTTAATCATTGAACTGGTCGTTTGTATCATCAGCGTGACACACAGTTGGACCATAAACACTAACAAATGTAGCACACTTACCTCGGCCGAGTCACAGGCGCATAGACAGCATTCGAGTAGAAGGTGTACCCGGCACCTGCTTCTCGTAACTTACCTTGGCCCGCAAGCCTCGTCTCGCTCAGATTGAGGGGCAGACAGAGAGAGTAAAGTGCGTTCAGTATAATGGATTGGGAAGTCAGCAGTCAGAACAGCGGAAAATAAACTGAGTCACAGACTACCAAACATATACAAACTACAAACCGGCTTGCAGAACAAGGCAACTGGGTAAAAAGAATCGTGAAAGATCGAGAACAACATTGGTAACGTTCTGATTAACATAGACAATTTGGAGATTCGGATTAATTTTCAAAATATGTGTCAAGACTGTGCTTGAAAACACAAGCAGATAGGGTTCTCATGAATGACTCTGGCAGGCTGTTCCAGTTTGTCGCAAGTGACATTTAATTGCCTTTTCAATCGACATTAAGATCAATGGTTCCAACCGGTTTGAATCATCATCATCATCATAGACAGCAATACATCAGTGGTTCACACTGATGCCTAACTGCTACACAACCACGAAGAAGAAACAAACCCTGTTTAGGAAGAGAGAAAAAATGGAAAGGGGAGGGACCTAGCCATGAAAAATAGCTACGTCACTATTCAAACATACATCAAGGCGCCTACACCTTGTAAACAAACAACCAAGCTGTAAGGGAAAGTAAGGGGTCATCAGCAACACAGCTTCCTTACGGCTATCACTGCTCCGTGTCATTAAGTGCACTCACTTCACAGACAACTAGGCCAAACAACGACAACATTCACGCCACTGAGTTCGGTTAGCCGCCATCTCACCTGACGTTTCAAGCCATCTTAGTAAAACGTGAAACGCAGTTCAAATCGCAAACATGGTCAGGAGGCGCGATGACGATAACGAATGAAACCCCCATCTGGTGGCAAATTTCGGAAGGTGTTTTTATAAATTTCTGCTGAGTAAGAAAGTTGCTGTGACCTATAGACAGCGTTCAGGCTATGAAACTTGAGGTTTTAAAGTGATCAGGCAATAAAGAACGTCCCCAGATGGAAACAGTAAATACAGCGTACCAAAGATAAGGTATTCAGACTACCGAGCAGTACAAGAAATGCGCAGTTTATATGACAGACAATCAAGATCAGTTGACCTTATGGGCACTATGACGAACTGAGTTTAGTGTTGAACGAGGATACCCTGAACAATTCATTGGTACAACAGCTGTTTGTAAGTAGATTGCGTTCACCACATCTCGGATCGCTCGATTCTCCAGTTTCGCACGAGTGTGCTTTAAAGTGTAACAACCGTAAAAGGTTGAAGGGACGATCGATATGCAGTTCAGTTCGTGCATTTAATGATCAGGTTATAAGGATTGTGTCTGCAGCAGTACAAAGTACGCTGCCAATCGTTCGATTAGCCGATAAGTTCGACAACCATGAGCAGTCAGATAATCATAATCGTCCTTCACAATGCCAGTCGGGAGTTGGTATAGTTGATCAGGGAAGCATGTATGTAATTTGAAGGAAATAACTGGCGTTCCGTCAGGACATTCGTCGTGTTTACTTGAAAATTACCTAAACCGCGGGTTTTCTAGTAAAAGAAGTCAGCTTTAGCTGCGCTGGAAGTTTTCAATGAACTTTTCTTTTCCCCATCTTGTTGAAACTCGTGAAGACCGGAAAATTTGAGTGCTGCGGAGTCTGGTTTGCTTAAAAAAATAGCGTGATTCTATAACACTGTTGTAAACCTTCCTAAACGATAGGCTGGTTTGATCTTGATATCGGAGTGCGCTTAGCAGAATTCGGATTCTCGTCCCGGTAATAATTAACACGAAAATCTCGGTCCCGAGAAGCACCGCGACTGTCCCGTGATTTGGTCCCAAAGCAAGCCAAAAACCGCGTACAAAAAATACACCTTTGTTCCTCTCCAAAACGTGTGCGACAAAGGGGACAATTACAAAGTATTTACATGGTGCGTAGTGACCAAACATTCCCAAGACATCGAAGAGAACAGTTGCCAAAAAAAGAGTTGTGGTTACTAATGTGCTTTATAAGTCTCGACCCCTCTGAACAGTTCCACTAATTAGGACTGAGCCCAGTGTTTTTTCTTTCTCATGACGGAGGCGGCTTGGGACGGTAATAGAATGGACGCCCTAACACTTACATAGACGATGCGGTAGTAATTGGCAGCACCCATTCATTTTGATCAAATTGCTCTGGCATATGGTCTGTCATAGATGCATTCATTTGCATCCTTTATACGGATTGTGTCATAATGGGGCGAAAAGATATCCAGTAAATCACAATCTTCATTGTCCGACCCGCTAGTTACCACGCTGCGCGTACGCTCGCGTTTTTGAATCAGAATTCCGGGCCACAACAAAACCAGTTTCCACTCATACGTCGAGTGCACTTCTGCCCGATTTATGTGTGTGATCGACGCCTTCTATCGGGAGGTTTTCCCTCTACCATTCTTTGTCCGTTGGTCTGATCTCGTTGAGCAATAGCTCATCCTGTCGCTCGTGTTGTCTGTCAACTATCCATTGTGGGCTTTGACCGTATTCTATGACCGTATCGCGATATTTCGCCGAGTGTTCGAATAGTCGTGCTTCCGATCTGGTCGTCCATCCTATTTTGCCTGCCATATCTCGTCCGTTTGTCCTATCTCGTTGAGCGATTATTCGACCGGTCGCCCGTGTTGTCCGCGAACCAAGCGCTGTTGGTTTTTGGACGTATCTCGCCACCGCGTTGAAGTATTCTGCGGAGAGTTGGAATACTCGCATCTCCGGTCTGGTATAACTCAAAGGAATAAATCAATAAGCTGTAAATTTGCACGCGAGTCCTACAGCATATCTGAACATTTTGGCTCACTATCTTACGAACGGTTTACACTTATACAATATGTATGTATGTGTATGTAAGGCAGTATTCTCGAAAACGACGTGTATCAAATGAACACACGATCGATTAATTATTACTATTCTAGATGGATTTGTGTCGGATAGATATACCAATGAAAGTTTTTTCAGGAACTTGGTCATCTGCTATCTGATCGCATGAAAGAACTGCGATTGCCTAGGACTTCTACTTGATGCTAATGAAAAATAGATTGAAGTGTTTGTGGAAACGGTGTGAGTCAATGGTGAGCTGGCATTTCATTGAATACAACATGATAAAAAAGTTACCCTGTTAACAAGAAAGTATTATGTTAACTTCAGTTTTGCATTATAAACACGCTGAGGGAAAATTTCTGAATAATGGTTTAAAGTTATCAAACGGCTGATGGTCAGGGACCAGATAGCCTGGATCGATTTGATAAGTCCTAAACCTATTTGGTTGAACCATTGATAAACCATGTTGAATGATGCCCTTTGGCCCCCAAAGAAAACCTTCTTGTATTAAGACCATGGCAACCACATTCATTAGAGTACTGGGCTGAGCAGTCTGACACAGGTGAAAACTAATGACTTACTGCAATGTTCAGAAAACAGGAAGCATTCGACTGTAGTCTTGACCAAATCATTGCGTGGGACTTTCTGACTAGATACCGATTTTGTGAAGCAAGTAGTCAAAACCACGACGAATTCAGCAGTGCAACTGTCTGTATTTGAGGTTATATCGTTATCACTTTGCCTATCAGTACGACTAACATTTTTTCGAGCTTTATCTCGCCTCCAACTTTGCACCAGGCTGTTTGATGGTCAGTTCCACCGGAAACCGTCCTGATAATAGTATATCATACGGTTCAAATAATCGATAATATACAAGGTAGTCGGATTTTTGATCCAGTGTGTGTTAAGCCCACGTCAGAGAACCCGCCAGCTCATACAGAAATAACCGATTCGATGATACTATCATATGCAACAGGTAAGGTTGACTGCTCATTGATGTCTGCTTCACACAATGACCATATGTCAGCTTTTAAATTGAGTCGATGGCATTGTCACCAGAAGTGCTAAATCCTCACATAACACTTGTTGTCTAACACTCTGACAGAATGTCAAATGTAAATTTGATTTGGTATCGGCTTCATCCACTTTGCCGATGGCACATACTAAACATTGACGATTTGAGGCGCACAGTAAATCAACACTCCGCTTGTTTTTAAATCATTTTAAAGGTTATGAAATTCCTTCAGATCTCAACTTACATTACCTGCGTGTTCTACGCTAACGGGATTATCTTCTAGGATTCACTTGTTCACATTTTCAAAGCAGTAGGTGCTCATACCAAGCACCGATTACAAAAGGATAGGTAAAGTGTTAACATGAAACATCCGTGAGGAGGAGTAATTTTTGAACTCCTACGTGCTCATGAGAATTGTTACTAGCTGAATGAAATATTGCACAGAATTCTTACCGCGGTCTATGTGTCTTTTCTACGTGTGAGCACGCATATTAGATAAAAAATGACAGCGTGCAAGCATTCTCAGCTAAAAGACGTATATATATATTTATTCTTACAGCTGAGAATGCTTGAACGCTGTCAACTTTTATCTAATATATCCAATAATACCAAATATATGTGATACATATATAACGTATATATGTATAAATGTATATGCTAGAAGCAAAATACTCCTTGGTCAAGACTGTTTTCGGTGACTAATCATCACACCAATCAACTAATTATAGACAGGCGAAATAAAAAAGCGAATTGTCACATACAATGAAAAGATAAATAGATGTGCAAAGTGATCATAGTAGTTGCCACATGAGTAGCTGGGTGAACTAGGACAACCGTATGACCAAAATAGTGTTCTTCTGAACGTGTAATGGCAAACTGCTTGAACGAATTCCGATTTCTTTCACTATGAGTACAGTACGAAATTTGACTATTTCACACTAATGACATGGCAAAGATAACAGAAGGTTAGTTGATGTAAATTGAACTTCATTCACAAGAAATCGTACCTTTCGTAGTCATTTAGAATCTTCTGCCTGTTCTCTTCGAAAAGAGGCACTATATTTGAGTTTGCTGTTTCAAGAGCTTTTCGATGGTGCAGGTTGTTAGGGTTTCTATTCCGTCCAAAACTGCCTCCATCCTCGAGAGAAAAAAAACGATTGACTCAATTCTACTTAGCGTTCAGGGCGGTCGAGAGGTGACCTTGGTTAGTATTTTACCCGTCCGAATTTTTATTCCGTTATGTCCATTAGTGACCCTATCTATTTTTTTCGGTAACTGTTCTATTTGATGTTTGTGTAATGTTTTTTGGTCACTACATTCCCCATAAATACTTTGTACTTTTTCGCCTTGGTTGTACACGTTTTGGGGTGGAACAAAGCTGTTTTTGTACGTTTTTTTTTGGCTTGTCTTGGGAGTAGATCACAGGACAGTTGCGGTATTATTCGGGGCCACGACTTTCGTCTTAATTATTATCGGGAAGAGAATCCGAACTTTGCCAAGTGTACTACAGTATCAAAGACGAACCAACGCATCGTTTAGAGGGTTTACAACACACATCCTTGCAACGGCCAAGATTTAAACTCTGATCAAGCTTTTATAAGACAACCGCATTGATCACTGCACCATAGACCTTACGTCATGTAGGATCAAGTTAATATATTGTATTGTATTCGAAAGGGGTTAACGCGAAAATTTGGGCGTGCGCCGAAGCTAAGACCAATTGTGTACTGATCAAATAATGACAAAACAAACGTCACACTGACTGGAAAACCACTTCCGATGTCCTGGGTATAAGAACTGGAAGTGAGCTCCACTTCTTTTTAATCAACCATGTGGTGTGGTGTTTATGTTTCCTCTGAAAAAACTACTTGACTGTACGACTGACTTAACCTGCTTTGCAGAAACCCAGAAACAATAATACAAAAGAAGTTGCACGTTTGAACTAGATAGTATTGAGTTGAACATTTAGTCGAGGCACATGCACACTACTTAAAAAGGTTTGTTGACTCCGACCAGAATCAGTGAGTTAAAACACTAGATTCTTGAAGGTTTTGTTGGCAGTGTACTGGGCAAACGCCAGTAAAACTGTTCGTAGTGTGTAACATCAGACAACGGACTTCGCATCAGTGGATTAATTTCTCACCAAACTCTTAGATCTAATAAATACACGGCCCATGTTTTTGGTCCTCTCATATGCTTTTTTATAAATCTAG
The DNA here is from genome assembly GCA_013368495.1 of Paragonimus heterotremus. Classification (NCBI taxonomy): domain Eukaryota; kingdom Metazoa; phylum Platyhelminthes; class Trematoda; order Plagiorchiida; family Troglotrematidae; genus Paragonimus; species Paragonimus heterotremus. The sequence continues at coordinate 17,161 of LUCH01005059.1, forward strand.
AACACGGAAAATTGGCTGTATATGTAGAAAACACCGTTGGCTCGGTATAGTGGAACTTGGGTTGTTCATTTGATAACACGCATTTCAGTTGCATACGGCATTGCTTACTCACTTGGCAACTACTAACCAATATGTTCTGTGCACATTCTGTGGGGTCTGGTTACAAGTCGTAAGTTTTGACTGATGATACTGACGTATGGGTAAAACCCGTTGTGTTCCGAGCGACCCATCGGTGTTTCGTATATATATATATATATATATATATATATATATATATATATATATATATATATA
>LUCH01005059.1:31460-45011 GCA_013368495.1 Paragonimus heterotremus
GTGTTGTATTTAGCCTGATGATGAAACACTGAAAACGAGCTTGTTTGCTACGCGTTTCTTCTCATGACTAAACCGGGCATATTTATAGAACTGTCTCTGTATGTCAGTTGGAGGCTTCAACCTAAACCAGTGAAGACGAAACGGTAAAAGAAAACAGCGGGTCGCACAAACGAGTGCCAACAGTTGTCTGTTTCAGAGGCAACGGACTTTTCTTAAGAACGTCGAATTCTCAATTCGCAATGATTCTGACAGTCAATCGCCATCTATCAAACTTTAACGTGCCAAATTGTCAATTATATTCAACTTGCCTCTTTGTGCGGCTAAGCCTTCCCTCACTCATCAGTGGCTCGTGTTCTGTTGGGTACATATTATTTTCTACTCTTTTTTAGATTATACGTGGCTATTATACTCATCCCTGAAAGCATTATTCTACACTGCTCCACTCACAAGAAGAAAATCCCCGTCCAAGACGTATGAGAACCTTGCGATAAGGACCCAACTGCAAAAGATAAGCATCCCAGAACCATTCAAGAAACATACTCAGATGACATAAATAGATCATTTCTCATTGAAAGACAGTACGAATGTCTTGCCAGGCGAAACCTAACTACTTTACGGAGTGACGACGGTGGGTCAATAAAATATGTAAAGTCACTTATGGACAACCTTCCCGTATCGACTAGGGTAATTTCTCTGATTCACAATGACCTGGAGCCCGACCAGAAAATACTGCGCCTCGGACACCCGCTCACCTCAACAGTGATGCGCAATGCTCTAAGAGAAAATCTTACCGAAAAGGTTAGAAACAAGGCTAAGCAGAGCCATAAATAATATGAATGTAGATGCACCATTGACTGCCGTATAACCGCCATCTCGAATAGGGTTCCCAACCATCAATTTTAGTGATCACGATGGCCCCAGTAAAAAATGCGACACATACACGCTTAGCTCATTCGAACAGTCACAGTCTTTACATTTCGTGACCACGTTGTTGCTTGACCATCCGCAGTTTCACTCAACTGTTGATAGTCGCAGTATGTAATGCCTGATACGGTAACCACTCAGCTGGCATCCGGAGTAAGTGACCCAACCATCACAGGCTGTGCAACGCGATTAGTTGACCAATTGATCGCGCATTCTCAACGCGCTGAAATACGCGCCGACGAACCGCCGTGTTGATCATGCGATCAGTTCAATTAATGTGGACTAATTGGCGGAGACAACGATGGTCAAACGCAGCGAGTGTGTTTATATATTCGCGGCGAACATGCCACGTTTCCGAACTACAGAGCAAAACCGAACGTGCATAAGCATTATATACCCATCCTTTCAGCGACGACCGAACATTTTTCCGGCAACATAGACAACGCAGTTTGGTAAACGCAACTCATGCCTTTGCTGTCCTCGTTGATATTTCATCAGCAATATTACAAGCTGACGAGACAGTGCTACCCAAGTATGCGAAGGTGTTCACAATCTCAGGCGGGCTGTCTATAATGCATAACGTGGGAGTAAGAATGCTTCAGCCTTGATGCAGCACTTTGGACTTTGAAGATGTGCGAATTCTGTATAAAGCAGCCCGATTACTCATCTTGTTCAGCATGACATGTTAATACTTGGCAGATTTGCGGTCTCTTCCAACTAGCATCTAGCACATTGAAGAATGCATGGCGCGGTCGACGGTTCGTCGCCATAAAGAGTACATGATTCAACCAATGAAGACTGCATTCGTACTACGGTTATCGGTCCAAAACTTGTACAGTTCCAAAACAAACGCTGACAAAATCGTCGCATTTGATAATGGTTAACTGGTAGTGACAATTGTGATTGAATACTAAGAGTCTTTATGCATCTTCTGCCGGGTATCTGATCCGTAGAGCAAAACTAAGCTCTCGAACGCATTGCAAATTCTGCCTTTTATCCAGAAGTGGACGTCTGCGACGCCACAAGTGACAGAGGTTGGCGAGTACACCAAGCGTTTTCGCTATCCTCATGGACACCTCCATGGGAATATGATATAACAGACTGACGAGTTGACACTAACAGTAATCACAAAACAGGGTCAATGTCAACTCCATCTTATTGAGTAACCTCACACTTTGAAGGTGCAAACTGCTCACCATATAGACCAGCCATATCATGTAACCAAATAGACATGTTCTCTGCAGAAGGACTAACTGAAGTAATGTTGTTCACACGCTCAATATCAGTCAGCCTACCACCTGGTAGAAGCTCCATTCGAAACCTGTGTTCCCTACAGAATATCGTCTATCACAAAACTGAAAAGCGAGGGGAGATGGGACATATCTATCGTAGGTCACTTGACGTGGATAACACACAAGATAGCTGCCCATAACAGCGCACTCTGCACTCATAGCCGGCATACGAATTCAATAAATGGACATACTTTCTTAGAACTCGTCTGGAATGGTGACAATTCCACAGAACGTGCACAGCAGTTGAGTCAAAAGCGGCCTCTAGGTCGAAAAATACCACTACCATTATCTGAGAAAAGGAGTATCAGTGTCTATCATAAGGTGAATATATGATGGAAACAGATGACCACACCGGAAACCTTCATGTACACTTATTCACTACTCCCGATGCTTCAGAAGCCGCAGCACTATGAAACTGGTCAATATCTTGGATACAAGTCTAATGCCCTTGCGGTTGTCACATAATGTCCTAACATTTGTTTGAACATGGGAATGACGGTTTACTAGCATCTGTCATGAGGCACTTCTTCAGTTTTCATATGGAACGAAGTGTGATCGGTTTGGAAAACAATCTTTCACAGTCAACTTTGAAAAGTGGTAGAAAAAAGCGTTCAGATCTGAGACCTCACTACGTTCCGCTAGGTTAAGTTCCAAAGCCATCTGGGTTTCCGACGGAGAACTGACTGGAATGTCATAACTAACCACACAATCCCTATCAACCACAAACGAACGAGCTGACTCAGGTCATTTAAACTGCTCCTCAAAGTGCTCAGACCACCTGCCAAGTCGCTACAACAAGCTGTGAACTCGCCAGCCATCCTTTTCACAAACCGTCTCACTAACACCTTGCCGACGAATCAAAGAAAACAGCCGCCGTCTGTTTCCCGATAAAATGCGTTCTACATAGCTTTGGCTCGCTCGGAAAAGAAAGCCTCGAAGCCATTACTCAGACGTTTCGTAAGTTTGCGTTTCAGTTCGCAACAGTCTTTGTCGTGCTTTAATCCCTTTATTATTTTAATCGGAAGACAGCAACGGTGCAACCATAAAAATGGTTTTACGGTATACTCATAAAATCATGCCTCATTATCTGAGCACTCATGCAATCAGCAGTGTGACATGTAACCACCCTATGAATACTACTGCTTTTCATTCTACTGATTCCTTTTGGCCCGTCTGACATGGTTGTACCTGGAAAGATCAGAGTCCTAATCAGAACAGCCTCTTCGAGCATTGGAGTGCACAAGTCTGACCACGACGTCCAGGTAGCAGAACAGGTCAGGGGTGACAGTTTAGGCTATAGTTCAGCCCACCTGAGAGCTGACGATGTCTGACACACAATCACATTGGCGTTTTTTAACCTACTTGATGGGAAATAGTAAAGCACAGTATAGTGCATGCCACCAGAATCACTAATCCTTCAGATCGAAGTTTTCATTCGTATTCGTCATCGCATAATGGTAATTTGCTTCATCTTTCCTAAACTAAGGTATAATGATTCTTAATTTTATCGAAGGGGATACAAAGTTGAACCGTTGTCACTTATCTGGAACAATTCCTGGTTAAACCCAAACACTTTTACTCAGTCTGGCAGTGAAAATAAACCGACGGTTTTTTCATATTAGGTTGAATACTTAAATACGGAATATTCATGTCTTGGGAGTGTATAAGACACTCATCCCGATTTGCACCTAAATTACCCGTTCTCATTTGGGTAACTTAATTAGATTGCCTAAAGCGGTGGTTTCCTTGAGGACACCTCGGTTATTCTACGCCAGTGCCAAAGGATCTAACACAGTCCAGCAGATAAGTCGAAACAGAGAGGATATATGTCACGAGATGTTGGCATTTCGATTTGCACTCATCAGTCGCTAACGCAAAACCAGACAATTTTAAGCTGACTGCACATAACAACAACAATTAAACGAACCAACCACACCACATAGTTTTGACCTTTCGTGTGCTAAAGGTGCGATCAATTCCACGGCAAAGAGATGGATTGCATCGGCGCTTTCTGTGCACCCAAAACCGATCGATGCTGTCCAATCAGCATTGCTTCCCTAACCGCTAGAAGTTCCGAGTTACAACTACGTAACAATACGTTGAACGATCTGACAGGGTCAACCAGATGACCGGTTGCTAAAATGCATTTGGCGATCGATGAAGTTGGGAACTTCGAGCTTTTTACAATCAGAAAGTCCTCTTTTTGACATTCCAGTTGATAACCAACTAGGAATCTGTTCCACCATACACTGACGCAAGCACCGATCTGTTCTGCCCATGTAGACGTCATTATAATTGCAAGTGAACTGGCTATATCACGTGGGAGACAGACTGTGTATCAACGCTATTGAGAGCCAAACCCTTGGTGATAAATAGAACACGCAGTTGGCGAGCCGTGTTGCAATGCCGACGCCAATTCGTGACTAATGTTATTAGTTAGATGGTCACACATGAACTGGATTTTCAGAAATATATTCTTTTACTCCTTCTTATTGTGGATGTTCACGCACCTTTCTGAAAAACCATTATTCACCACCGCCGCTTTTCCAATGAGTCCCTCTCCTTCCGTTCGATCTGCAGTGCATATCATTCTAGTACTGTGAAATAACGTTCTCATTAAACCCCGTTTATAAGCAATGGGTGGATAAGTGTCAGAACTACAAGCTACCGCTTACTTACGAGTCCCCGCGTGGTTGGTGCTGATAACACGCAACTAGGTTGAAGCAGCTGTCGACTACTTCATATGTGGCCACTACTAAGCGATTACAAAAAAAAACTTCTCTCAACCACTTCTGGGGCTGTGATGGATGCTTGTTAGTTTACAGGCCAACCAGATAGACGGCTGATCGACTTCAGTTCATGATAAAAGAAGATGCAACAGCTAAGTAATCCACATACTTCCCTGCAATCTCGTAGACTAGTGGATAAGTATGTGGATTACAATTTGCTGCTTATTCACGGGTCGTGGATTCGATTCTCTTGCGTGCATAGTGCTGATGAGATCCAACTAGATCAGAGCAATTGCCCAATTGCTGGTCAACCGCAAAAGGACTGATCGATTTTAGCCTATAAACAAAAGGAACCTCAACAGCTAAAGAAAGCAATTCACATACCTTCCTGCAACCCCGTAGTTTAGGGGATGAGAGTTCGGACTATAACCTGTCGCTTATTCAGAGGTCGTGGGCTCGATTCTCCGGCGTGCGTGGTGCTGATAAGACCCAACAAAGCCGAAACAGCTGTCTACCACTTCGTTGGTGTTTACTGGGATCAACTATTTGCAAACTTCATTTCTCTACGCCGGGCCACCAACTGTCTCTCTTGCGCCATAGGTCAGTCTGTAACAGCATCTGTAGAAAGTGTCCGTGTGGGATCGTTAATATATGGTCTAACTATCTCAAAAACAGCGATTTGATAAAGTATTTGACATCAACCTTTCGATCAGCGGCGACGTTTTGAAACATGCATTTTAGAGTATAGCCAGCACCACACTAAAGCATGCTCTTAATGTAACATAAATCTGTTCAGGATGTACAAACTTATGGCTAAGAATGCTATGATATGTTGCAATAGATAGTGACCTTGAGACTTTCCCCTAGACTATGGACAAGACATTCCAAAGAAGGCAGCTGGCACTAGCAGATCTCGGTTTCGTTGTCCATCAGATTTTAAGTTCCAGTCCACTACAAAAGTAGGTCTAAGTGATTCCATTTTATAATGACAAATATCATCGACATGGCACCATCAAACTTCTGGTGGTTGATCAAATCGGTTTAATGCGTTCTCCTCGGAATATTCCATGTAAACATTTGCTAAAGTACGGAATGTTAACCGGAGTTTTAGTTCCGGCAGTGGCAAGGATATATATTACGAACAAGCTCTAACAAGAACGAAGATCGATTCTAGTGCTTCTCTTCGTAAAGGGCTGATTAGGAAGTCTACGAGAATGCGGCAACTGCGATCAATTGTGAGTGATGCTCAACTGATATCAACTAAGTCTCCTACTGCTTATCAGCAATTGTGAAACCTGAATTCATGGCTTGTTATTCAGGAGGAATTAGTAATCTGGTTTCGACATAGTTTTGAGTTCGAACCCAGTCAATGTGAACGGATTAACAATCACATGGGCATGGTGTTTCTGTCGCTGGTTCGAATCCAGCCGAAGTCCAGATTTTTCGCAAATGGATCTCAGCTAAATTATCAAATCTGCCAAACTACTTATCAGTAATTCATTGTCAATGCTCATCGGTGGCGTTGGTGGATTCCAGCGTGAACTGATCGAGAAATCCTGCTTGGGCAGTCAATCGGCTGGATCATTTGGTGGATTCCATATGACACAGTTGGTTGGGTGGGTAACTAGGTCCAAATGTGAAATTTCTGAGCTTCTGGCGTGGCTTCGTAGCTGGTAGAGCGTTTGCCGCGTAGAGGCATGGTGTTTCTGTCGCTGGTTCGAATCCAGCCGAAGTCCAGATTTTTCGCAAATGGATCTCATCTAAATTATCAAATCTGCCAAACTACTTATCAGTAATAACTAGTTCTCTCAAGCGGCAACTGGTATGTCGAGAGCACCAAGGTTGAATTCAACATCAGACATTTATCTTTTACAAACAACCCTAATTCATTCCCAACCAAAGGAATGGTTTCTGATGTGCCGTTTTTGTACACAACAGTGGTTGCCCATTTTCGCTTTCTCTGAATCTTTGATTGTAGGCTGAGAACTCTGTAAATGTATGCTGAGGAAAATTTTAGGACAGCTCTTGTTAGTAAGTCGAGTCACAGTCATTGTCTGCAGTAAGTTCCTGAGGGAAGAGAGAGTTCGTTGCATTGCTGTCAATTTACATCAGATGAGTAGGGTGGTAGCCAGAACTGCTCGCCACGTTATTGAACACACAAAAGTGGCGGGCTTGAAGCAGGATCCCACTCCGCAGGCCAAACAATCTAATAGCAGCCGGTGGTGATTTTCATTCGGTTTCACAGTTAACTTGACAAGTCTGAGTCGATTCAACTTGTGCATTACAAGAAGAATTCTAATCAACTTGGTTGAGTGAATGTACCGACTAAGTAGACTTTTCCCTGGACAGTTCAAATGACTGGCAGTTTCGACCGCTACAATGTAGAGAAAGACAAGGCCGCAAACGTGTCTAAGCTGTAGGAACAAAATGCGTCCGTGGGTGGGCACAGGTTGGCCAGAATGCCCCATAACGAAACAGACGTAAACAAAGATCACACAACAGAGACGGGCAGACAACTGCCGGAGGTAAACAAACATATACATACGTTTTCGAGTTATTCAAAAGTCGAAATCTATTAGCGATGACGATTATTATATCAATATACGATGAATCTCAGTTGTTCAACAATCTCCCACCTCCGGAGTGCACCAAATGACATGAATATTATACCGTAACCTTCATCAACACTCTCTCCAATTGAGACAGGGACCACTTCACACTTTTAAGCAGAATCTGAAACTTGTCTAGCGGATTTAGCGACCTTCCTAAACGTTTTTGGAGAGGAAGATAAATATGGAGACAAAAGTGTATATACAATGTACATAAGCCGGAGCACACCGGGATCGACTAGAATCAACTAGGATTGTCCTCAAGCACCTCTAATGTAAACTTGTGTTCCCCAGTTTCACAGTCCCAATCGACCGAAAGAGAGACAGAAGGAAAGACTGTGGATTCGTTAGGGATAACTGGAAACCACCCATCCGGAACCAACATAACGCCTTGCTGTGCACCTGCAGAACTCCAGTGGATACGCGCATCCGGTACAATTGGACTGCACGGTCCAGCAGGAGCATACCAGGTGTGATTAGCGTCACAATCTCCGGGTTGCACAAGCCACTCAGCCCAAAGGGCGATCCCATTCACAGATTGTCTGGACGAAGGCCGAAGAGTACCCTGACTCAAAGTCACCAGTGTATATGCCGTGTCAGACTTAGAAGCATAGTTTAGATTCATATTGAACACAACAATTGGGGACGATCGTGCCCATGACGGATATTCCCATAGTGGCTGTGGCTCCACAAGTGCGTCCGTTTTCAGCATGGCTTTTTGAACCAAGTGGTCAAAAGCTGTCAGATCAAACTGCTCACACGTTCGACCGACAGGGGCACGAATCTTCCATAAATCGACGAACTCCACTAGCACAGCTAATATGCGCAGTCTGGTGGGGCATAAGAGAACAATATTTGGAAGCGAGGAGGATAGCTCTTCCTGGAACTGTCTATACACGTACCAAAAGTGGAGGCAATCCCAAGGTAGAATTGAAGCAGCTGCGTAAGGTTCAGCCAACAGAACCACGACGGAGGGTGGACCAGAAGACCGATGCTTGTATTCTTCAATCAATGGCCTGACGGACTCCATGAGCTGAAGTTTCACGTTTTTCGACTTGACACTGTTGTAGACCGGATGTAAAAAACGTGCGGAACAAGGGGAACTTTCCAGATGGTAGATGCTGACTGGTTTCTCAAACTTAAGAGAACGCAGGGAAGAAGCAATAAGCAGCGGTAGCAACGTGCAATCAGAGACGATGACAAGATCTACGGATGATTCCGGTGAACTTGTCATGAAAGTGGATTGAACCTGTTCCAGTATGTTTTCAGTGAGAGACCGATAGATTTCAGAGTTCAGGTTTGCGATGCGGCTACGAGACCATGCATAGTGCATGCCACATTCACATACAGGCCGTTCGATGAGCTTGGAGGAAGTTGGGCAATTGTCCATAACCGTGGTCAAATCGAACCAAAGTGAAAGGGAGTCATGAGAGAAACGAATTCCAAACGGTTCCCCTTTGCATAATCGGATAGCGTGACGTGGGAAATAGACAGCCTGCATCCAGTGATCCCGCCATGTGCAGTCCGGATCGTTGCTCCAGTTCGGTGCCGTGCTTATGTCCGGCACCGTGTCAGTGGGTTCCATTTTGAGACGCCACCAAACGACGAATGCATGTGCTATTCCATTTCTGCAGGCCACAAGTCGTTCACCATTGGTGGTGGCTATAAAAAGATGAATTAGACGAAAGTGACTAGATGCATAACAGACGGAGACTTCAAACTCGCTCAACTTTGTGAAGGATGAAGAAAAAACTACGCATATACCTACAAAATCCCGACAAAAATAGAGTAAATTTTGAAACGACATGAAGGCCTGATGACCTGTTGGGCTCAAAAGAACGATGTAGGGTTAATTCCAACAGAACCACTTATACCAGACATGCCAATAGACAGAGGTCTGACGTATTGTAATCAAACACAAGTTGAGACAAGGTGGGCCTCTTAGTTCAGAAGAGCTGCTCTTGTTGTGGACCACCAACAATTGGATAGAGCCACGAGGCAGTCAGGCAACAACCTGGTCATGGAACATGGAAAACCTAACTGTCTCATTAGATGAAAAGAGTAGGTGGCACCTTCTGGCGATCACACAAATCGATCATTGTTACTTTATATCCAGACTGACTATTAGGACACCTCGTTCTTAATATGGACAAAGTGTTTTAGCTGATCGACCTACGAGTGGTCCAAAATCCGAACAACAAAAAACACTTTTTAATGCTGAAGCAGAAAAGTATCTTTGCAAAGAAATGTGGACAGAACTCACACGTAATACACAATGACTCCTCTAATTTGATTTGGTTTATGGGTGGCCCAAATTGGAATCGCTTCACTCTGACAGGCTCGTTCAGCAGACATCGCAATTGTCGGTCACCAAGTGGCATAGTATCATCATCCAGCGCATCCAGTTCAGACGCCTGAATGTCCATCACTGATGGTGCCCCAGAACAAGTAAGTACGGCGTTGGTCAAAAGTGAGTCATGAAATGGGCCAAGCGGTGATTTGGAATGAGACAACCGCTGTTCAGCATCTGATCGAAGGTAGGATGAAAGACAGTGATGTGACCATAGAAACGGAGACTCGACGACCTACAAGAATAGAATGGAATAGAAGTTTCACAATCGAGTATTGGTCCAAAGATTCTGAAAGCTGCCTGTCTCCAGGCTTAATTTGTATGCGCTGTAAGCACTGAGCGTGTAATCCACGCACAAAGACCTAGATAGGGAATCATGGAAAGTTGAAAGCATGCAGTTTTGACTAAAATAAATGCTCAGCTAAAGGGCAAGGACATAAAAAATGTTGAAATAGAAATATGAAGAAAAACGGATAACAAAGAAGGACGGAGAGGACCGATACAGATATAAATTGGAATGTAGTAGGTGAGTTATAAAAAACAACGGCACCTCAAAGCCACATCGAGAACAACTACATCACTCACGAAGAACTGACAACCCGTTATTTGAAGATGACAATGAAAATGGTGGCGAAGGCCTAACAGACTATCAGCAGTTTCGAATGTTTATATCTAGACGTAAACAATCTGACGATAACAGGAGCAATGGGTAACCCAAAGGGTTGCACAGAAATTGCCCCAACTGCACAACTTGGAAATCAAACTCATTCGATTGAATAATCTAACATCTCATAGAATCAAGAATGGGTGAGATTGTCGAAACTACTGATGACGATATGTGATCGATTCGCGAGGCGGTGACAGCTGCATTCATTGGGTTTAGTATGAAGACAGATTAATCTGCCGATACACTTTAGTTGAGTTAAATTCAAAACAAACAGCGGTACTCCTGACATCTTCTAGTACATAATATTGTTAATTGACTTGTGTTTATGTTTTTTGGGAAACCGTATTTTTAACAGTCTTCATTCAACATCTGGTGGTAATGGCTTATAACTCAACAAACGCTGTTGTGTCTCTCGGCTACAGCAGGTCACAAGTCGCATCCATCGTGGTTAGAAAAAGATGTGCTATTTTCCCCTAGCTGTTAAACCTTTCTTTTCATGGGCCGGAAACAATCGGTCATCAAAAACACAAAAGTGAATGATCTTTAAATCGTTCGTTACCGATCCACAGGAGGTCTACGGGTGGGTAATCAAGTGCAGTTTGCACGCTAGGATGGAAAATTGGTTTAATGCTGCCAAACTTCATGGGTGAAAGTTGATCTTGAAGCTCAATTACTCTCGTCCTCGGTGAACTTTCGAACGGGATTCATGCCCACTAAATTCTGCCAAGCACTGATATACCAGAGTTAAAGATATCGAGGATTCCAAAATCTAAGTTTGGTGGAGAACTTCGTGACGACTCCACCTGTTGGTTAGAAACGCTAACCCCGGAAGATATCGTGCCGTAATCAACGGTGTTCCTGCATCCACAACAGCACTAGCTCCCTACCTTGTTACTTTGGTTAATCCTATAATAGTCCGTCTAAAATATTAATCGCCACTTCTGACGATGAACAACGAACAGATCCATAGTACCGCCTGATCAAATTGATAATTACTGTGGATGGACGATATGGCATCGATCCCCTGTTCAACTCTCGTCCCTTGGTTAATTTGGTTGCTAGCTCCAATGCAGTTAAACACCCTAAGATAAGTTTTAACCACTCCCGGTAGATGGCAACGCAGTTTGTTTGAGGCCATATTACAAAACCCTAACGTGACTACAACTCCTAGATTGTCCGGACCATTGGGGATAGTAAGGATCAAGAATAACTTGCAAGGAGGCTCGATGTAGGTTTAACGCTAAGTTTTGAAGGAGTACACCCTATAAATGTGCATGTTATCATTATTAGTTCAGTATTTGCAACCGCATTAAGTTCAAACACGATCTTATCGAGGCTATCAAAACATGTTCGAAGAATCAGTATTCACGATAGAACAGCAATAACCTCGGGAGTGCTACTTCCAAAGTCAATGGTAAGTAGAACGTTGACAGAAACGGCTACAATCCCTTACGAAGAAACAATATCTGAAGCGATCGGAACTGTCAAGCGAACAAAGCGGTAAATATTATTCGGGGGAAAAAGACATGTTCAGTACACCTAGAGAACACCTAGAATACAGAAAGAATCCCAAAAGTTGTAAATGGAATTAGGTGTTAAAAATACGTTACACCGAAATTGTCTACAGAAATCAGAATACCGACAAACAGATGAACCAGTTGAAAAGTTGAACATCGATCATACGATCGACCGGAATAGAATAGTAATCATTAGATGCGGAGGTACGCTTATAGAGATATGCTTATAGAACTGATGGAGGTACTACACGTCGTTGAAACTGTGAACAAAAATGATCGTTCGAAAATGCCCAGAGTAAGGCTGCCTGTCATAAAAACGCTTAACCTAACTACACCGAAGGCAGGCTTCGCTGCATACGGATTAGAAGTATGAGCAGGTTACTCTGCTCTCCCTAAACTAGCAAGATCCACAGCTTTTAATTATCGTACAAATGTAACCAAATATCTGTTCAGAAGAGCGTCAAAATACAAAACTTTCACAGTACTATTGGGGTCTGAAAATAAGAACCACATCGGGTTGGTCAACGTTTACCTGAGAAAGAGGAATCTAATGCGCCGATATCAATATACGCGAGTCAAGTAATTGAATGGTTGTCAACCCAAAACGATGAAACAAAAAGGGATGACACAAAAGTAAGTAGGCTCGGGGAGAAACACGATAAGTGACAGCGATAAAGAAGAGGAAACAAGAACCCTATTTTTCTACCGAGATAACGATGCACATGACCTCGGTATTTTGGTTTTATTTATCTCAGTTTCATAACTCTGTAGGAACTTTTCTAACAAGTACGCATAAGGGCAGCCAATAAAAGCCAACAACAAGCCGAAGGGTATTTCACTCACTGATTTTGGACTGCGGCCACAACGTTCAGTGGCACTCGTCAGGGACAGTATACACTGCATCCCAGCCGATAAGCACGGTTGGGCCAACAACAATCCAACAGGGTACCAATGACCACAAACCACTATGCTATACACCAGCCGAGCTTCATTTTCAGCAAAATCAGAAAATACAAACATGGCATGATAAGGAAGGCAGTGAGAAAATATGCAGATGTTCGAAATACCTTAACTGAAGAAGTTGAACTATTCTGAGTAAGCGCAGATTAACTGTTCCCAACACACGTCGTCGAATTTCCCTATGGTCAAGACATGTACACGTAGTCTAAAAGGTTTATCATATGCTCCCCAACTATACCAATACATCCGAACAAAGCCTAAGTCAAACAAATTATCGTAATTGATCGGCAACAAAATGGGTAATTAAATCTTACCATGACAATATACTTGAGTGCAGACATTGACATGAATATGACGAACCTCGGCGTTGCACTCACCTGTACAAACAAGTCCGCAGCATAGGGAACCAGAGTGGCGTCATCAGTGAGTAAACATTCAGCGGCGTGTCTGTAGGTTGAGAGACAAGCTTCGCCGATCAATTCAGTGTCTAACAATTCGGCAAC
>LUCH01005061.1:11772-39557 GCA_013368495.1 Paragonimus heterotremus
CTTTTGGTCAGGCTCATGGCTGTGATGATGATGATGATGAAACTATCCAAATGGCGTGGTGATTTTTGTTTTGACACGTTCGTTTCTGCCACAGAAATATGATGGTGAGCACGCATTAGGTCGACTTGGAAGAATGTAGTTTGGCTGCGTAGATAAGATGTGATATCATGAATGTGTAGGACAGGACAATTATCTACAGAGGTTACTCGATTAACATATCCACAGTCACTACGTTCATTTTTAGGAACCATGTGAAATGGTGAACAACATGAGCTTTTCGGGGTCGAGCAATCCCAAATTGGAGTTTGTGATCAAATTACTTGCTGGCGACAACGAGTTTATAAGGAGCCAAAACTGTGCCTGGCAGCTACTGGTGGACCACGCGTTGAGATATGAGGAAAAGTAGTGTACTTAGTGGACGACTGTTGGAAATTAGGACTAAGTATTCCGGGCAATTTGGCAGACAGTGAGGCACACTCTGGATGAACTTCAGTAGGTGTGACTTACTGGTGGAGAGAACCAGTGTTTGCTGATTGATCTGACAGTCAGGTTGATGGTTCGATCGAACAATCGGCGATGCTTCATGTCAACCAAGAGACCAAAGTTGTTGAGAAAACCCGCACCCGACATTGCAAATAGCACATCAGCAGTGAGAGATATCCATCTCCAGGTGCGTCTCAACTCGAGGGACATCGTGACGTGAGGTCGGCCGTAAGTCTGAATTCAAGAACCGTGGGTAGCTTCGATTGTTGGTCTACGGTAAGATGAGGTTCGACTCGTTAATGCGGCGGTGAGAACATCAACTTCAGCTTTTGTGTGACTAAGGTACTCGTGATCACATTCTTTGTCAAGTATGAAGGACCGACGGCTTGAGGTTCTCAAACCACCTAAGTTTGTCGCGGAACTCAACTTGTACTGTCGTTTCCTGAACTACTGGCAGTTGGAGAGAAAACACACAGACCGGTGCAACGACTAAAACTGATACCACATTTACGATTATCAGAACATATCCCATCCGTCGTATGAAGTTTAGATAGTGATTTGTTCAAAAATCTACCGCGTGAACTGAGATCAACAATCGGTTGTGAGTGTGAATGGGACAAGTGCTTTGTCAACTGGTTCAGATGAACCTGGATATGTTGCTGTTCACTGATCAAGGACATGAACGATGTCGCATCAGTGGAAGTAGATTACGTATGCGTAAATCCACCGGCGTTGTTTGTTAACATGACTTCGATGACCTTATCCGCCTATGAAACTAGGCTGTCCAAGCTTTGGTGGGGAACAAGAGAAAGTACTGCTTAAACGGGACTTGGTGGACACTGAACAACCAACTGCTTCATTGGACATACGTCCCTGGGTTTGTCACCCAGAAAAGTCCCCATATAATAATAATAATTGTATATATATGGCATATATATAATAGCATATATATGGCGCAGCAGTCGGGCGGGACGACGATCATCCAGCCGGATACCATTGAGTAATTGCTGTAGTCGTTTGCGTTAAGACGTACACGCTAGTTTTAAAAGTTACCGTCACTGAACGGCCTATGTGGCAACTGTCGGGACTGACAATGTCCCGAACTCTGTGCGAATTTTGTGTTTGAAGTTCGGCAACCACGTGATCAAACTTAGTGGTCTGTTTGGTTAGATGATGTTTGCGAAATATAATTCTAATCTCCAGGATCCATAGTACTGAGTCCGATGGCCAGAAGATCGGAAGTTTAACTGGCATAAGTGGCAAGAATAGGCCCTCAACGTTGCCGCCATCAGACATCCGATCCATGTTTGGTAATAGACGGATAACGAACGATAAACAATGTGCGCTGGAGAAAGGTTAGGCAAATATGAACCAAATTGAGCCTGCGGCGCAAATATGAGAAGTAGAACCGGTTTGAAGACGGGTTGCGGCACCGATTTGTGGCGGAACTCCTATACATAACGGCTTGAGTATTCACTAACAAAATACGATATCCCAATGGTAGTCAATAAAAAGGTTAAACGTATGTTTTGGCTCTTCACTGTTGAGATAGGCGCACAGGCTTAATGCAGTGACGTTCGTCTGAACCGTGTCATATCCTGTTCAGTTGTGTCGTTCTCTCTATTCCGATCCGGATCCAACCGCGTCATGCGTATATGTGTACCGACCACACTGAATCACGTCCAGTTAAAGCGCCCCAATTGGCTTGATTTGCAGATGGTGACTGCGTGATTACGTGCGTTCGAATGTGGTAGGGAGTTTTCGGACCGATAAACGCGAGGATGGGCATGTGCAGGCTAAGGCAGTTAGCGTTATTTAGACTAGGCGGCTTGGCGCGTGATGGGATATATGCGAGTGTAAGACGAGAATCACAAGTCGCACACTGCGCTGAAGCGATTATCCTGGGGCACTCATGTCTTTCCACGTACAGATGACCTGTTTCAACCATTACAACCTCCTCACACCGGCCTCTATCGCTTCCTCACAGAAGACCAAAACCTTCGCCGTTAGTTGCAACCGCGAGTGCGCGGTGGCTTCTGTCAACAGGCTGATACAAGCATTTATAAAGGAGTCATCAGTCACACCTCCGTCGATAAGTGAGGTTCCTTCCCTAGAACACCCGGTGACAGCGAAAACCGTTACGTGCTCCTAACTCCCTTTGTCCGTCAATAACCCCTCAAACTCATCCCATGCTCCCTCTACCTTTGGGACTAATCGTCTTGGCAGGGAGTTTGACAAGCCCGTGCCTTTTGCAAGATATGTTGGCATTTCCTATTTCTGGAATTGGCGAATTCATTGTAATATATACACTGTTGTGATCCTCAGTGAACCTATTTCTGGTTACCCTTGTTTTACTACCTTGTTAACAATAAGCCGTACAGTTGCAATCGAGAGATTAACGCTTGATTTGCTTAGTTCCGGTATTATTACTACCACGTTAAAACTAGCTCTGGGGTTGAGCTAAGTCAAGTACTTTACTTCTGTATTTATGGAACCATCACGATTAGCGTTGCGAGCTCCTAGGAATTTCTGCGATGTATTCCTGTCCACTTGAAATTCTGAATATTTATAATTCATTGAGAGGAATCGAGGACCATTTATAACGCTTCGAAATATGGTGTCTTGCGGGCAAAGACCTGAAAGCTGAAAAGAATGACGCTCATTTCCTCACCATACAACTTGGTGAAGACTTGCCATTTCCTGATTCACAAATTTCTCTTTCTTACGAATCCCTGAAGAAACTGCTGCTTTCAACGGTCCAACCTGTAAATTTGGAGGCAGCAGAAGGAGCTAAATTTCATACGCTCGTGAGAAAAGAAAGTCAAGATATCAGACAGTTAAGTCTGGAAATTCAGATTCAAGCTGCTCGGCGTAATTTCGAAAACCAATTGCAGACTCAACTCCGTGACCGTTTGATTGCTGGAATTAATTTGCGTCGTCTATAACGGAAGCATTTACTACTTCCGAATTCCACTTTTCAGCCAGCTGGAACACTATACCAACAATAGCAGGATGTCAAAGCTGCTGTGAAAGATGAATCGATGGTTTTATACAGCGGTAACGTGGGATGGGTGAGCAAAGGCGGCTGTCGGATAAAGCAAGTATTTGAAATGTAATTGATAATATTCAACCTGCAGCTGATTCAAACACTACCCGAAGGTGGAACAGCTGCAAGTCATGTGGTAGCAAGCATTCTTGATTGACTTGTCTATTTTATAATGCCAAGTACCACAGGTGTGCTAAAATCTGGCACATTCAGTCCGTTTACCATAGTTCAGTCTCCTATTACAAATTCCAATTGTGGCAATGATAACTTGAGTTCTGACTTCCACTCTGTTTCTCTTGCTGTTAATTCTGTTGATTCTACCAGTCACATCATTAAACAACCTTATCTAGCTAATAATTGCACTGAACATCATCTCCATCCATCGTGGACACTGACAGCGTTGAGTCATTTATATCTGTTGATTTCGTAAATTGCCTAAAGATGGGAACTATAAAACCTTCTGAAGTTTCTGTGAATGGTATCACTTAACACGCTTCAACAATTCTTGGTTATTGCCAACTCACACTTTCTGATCTTCAGTGCAGTGTTGACGGTTGTCACGTTTCAGTTATTGATCGTTAGCTGTCGTATGTCGGTTTAAAACATGAAACTTTGAACATTTCTGTTTCAATATTCTCGAAAGCACGCAAATCATAAATGTACAATTTACTCTTTCACTGCTCGAAAGCTTCGAGCGGTATGTACACTAAGCCAACTTGAATGTCCTTCTAAAGCGACGAATCGTCCCTTTTGGGCTACATAAAATTACCGGAAAAGCGATCAACTAACTTGTGGAGAATAGGTTATAACCGACCCTGCAATCTTTGACTTTGGCTACAACACCTGTGACTCCGCTTAAACGTGACGGTGAAACCCCTCGAATTTGCAGCGATTATTGGCTCAGGCTGCACAGATTCCGTTAACAGAGGAGTTGTGCCAATGCTGAACCAGAGGGCATTCTGCATCAATTTTGCGGCTGAAAATCTTTCCCAAAGCTCGGGCTAAAGAACACTTCTACAATTACCATTTCAGGGGGCTTTCAGCGCTCTGACAAGCAACAGTGTTCCTTTTGGATTACTCCGATATAACTTTCAGCCCCTTGGTCTGAAAGTATCGTCTGCCTTATTTCAAGGTGTTATGAACAACATTACTGCCAATCTAGAGGGTGTTCCCTTTTATCAGAATGTTTTCATTTTGCGTAAGCCATCCATGCCTATTCGTGATGAACAATTGCATACTGTTTGAACTTTGCTAGTCAGTTTTCCCGCTGCATGCTGATGCGTCTATTTTTTATGTTTAAGATTACTCATTGATGAGAATAGTCAATGTCCTGATGCTAATCGTTTTTCATTTCTATTTAGGGCATCCACTGCAAGAAGTTTTGATGGGTTTCGCTCTATAATGGGTTCCGTTTAGTATTATTTTCGATTCTCTTTTAAATTCGCTGATAAGTTTGAAGCTTTATGTGGTCTTCATTAAAACAATTTTGCTTGGACTGGCCTACATGTACGAACTCTCCGGGTTCCACTGAATTTTCTGTCTTCCGATGTAATATTACGTGCGTTTTCTCCAAGACTACTGATGTGTCCCCAACGGGTATTGCAGCTGTGCTAGAACAAGAAGGTCACCCTGTTATATGCACCTCTAGACGCTTCAGTTGAACACAGCGTGGATAAACGCAAAAACAGAAGGAAGCATTTGTGGTTTACTGAGCGATCACCAAGTTTCACAACCGCTTGTTCTGTGCTCATTTCATCATAGTTACTGATCATGGAGCTCTAAAAATCGTTTATAATCCTGCTAAATTAATTGCTGACTCCTTTGCGACCATGGTTCAGCGACGGAGTGTTGCCTTGGCTGCCCACTCCCATAACATTCGGCATCGCCGTGCAAAATTTATTCCTCCCGCTGGCTGTATATCTGAAGATGCTGACTACGGAGAGAATGGAGACTCAAAATGATTATCGACTTAACTACTTCCAGTTCCCTGTTCTGACTTGGTTCGTGGAGCCCGGAACCACTACAATGCAATTTTTTCATCGTTACGTACCGGTTGGAACTGCGGCGTCTAGCGAAGAATTTCTGTATCCTAAAAACGTCGGGATGAACACTGTTACTGCCGATGGATTATTGTGTCTTGGTGATGGGATTTTCATTCCCCCTCCCACATCACGATCCGCGGTACTAGATGACTTATACTCTGGTCTTTTGGGAATTGAAAAGACGGAGTCATTGGTCCGTCCGGCTTTCTGGTGTCTATAATTGAATGCCGATTTATGTAACATTTCTAAAGATTGTGTTCAGTATGTACACAAAGCACAATCGCGGCCATCAAAGTGGACGCCATGACGAGTGATTTGGGAAACCTGGTTAGGAATTTATGCTGACTAATGTGTTTACTTCTTGAATGTATACTTTGCTTTGTTTATTATTGATTCATATCCACTTTGGCGGGACGTTTATTCTACGTTGTCGGCAACTCTTGACTGTACTCTGATTGCATCGCAAAAACTGTTCATTCAAGAAGGAGTACCATGTAGGTCGGTCACTAACAACAAGACATTTCACTGCGCAGAAGTTTGGAGGCTAGCTGAAGAGAGTAGGATGTCCACATCTGTCCAGTGCACCGAGACATCCTCAATCCAAAAATACCGCTTAAAATTTTGTGCATATTTTGACGAGTGCCACAAAGTCTATCAACTCCTATAGAATCTGCTCTGCGTTTCACTTCGGAGGTCAGCTGGGTACCACTAGAATTTAACACCCCGATGTCAATTCAAATTGATAACGACCGCAAACAGCTCGGTAATGTTTCTATAATAGAAAATACATGGATATCAGCAAATACATAAGTGTAGACATATGGAATCAATATGAAATGTCACGTACGTTCGAATTGGTACGTCCCGAGAGTTTTCGACCGTCAACAGTCGAGCATAGGCAGAAGATGTCCAAATTCAAGATGGCGGCCAAAGCGACCTTCACATGTGCACAATTGTCATAAACTATGCTACTCACAAAGAGGGAGGTGAGCAGTCAGTAGAGTAAGTCCAAAACGAATGTTACACTCCCCCATGGGGTTGAACCTGTGAACTACAGGAGTTTTAACCACATAAATTGATAGGAAACGTTCCAGTTACGATTTTTACTCTGGATCGGAAAGTACGAGTTCGCCTTCGAGTTTACACAGCCGCCTCACGTCTCTCCGAAATCGTTCACTGAATGTCCTCACAATGGCATCTCTTTCCAGACCGTCTTGATCTTCGTGAATCTCTCCGATAATACCTTTCGACCAATGACCTCTTGGGGAGCCGAGTTCTAGTAGTAGCACGAGATCTCCTTTTTTTAGGTTAGGCTCGGTGAGTTGCCACCGCTGAATAGTCTGTAGCATAGGTAAATAACACTTCAGCCATTCGCTCCAAAATACGTCGGTTAGGTGATGCGCCACTCGCAATCACCTATTGGATCGGTTTTCGTTAACCACTGCAGCTAAGGGTACCAAAGAATTTTCTCGAAGCAACAGTAGTTTGCTCGGTGCTAGAACGTACTGGTCATCGGGATCATCTATTTGGTTGACCGGAGGTCGGTCGTTGAGAATCCTTTCAATCTCCAGGAGTGTCGTATGTAGAGCCTGGCCAGTTACTGTCTGCTTTCGTAGTGTCACCGAAAGGATGCGTTTTATTGTTCGGATGATTCTTTTCCACGCCGCTCCTCGATGACTCGCTTTCGGTGGGATGAACAACCAATCACTACCGTGAGCTATAAGGGTGTTGGATATCTTCTCCTCGTTCCACGTCCGTAGCAGTTTCTTGACATCCTCTGACGCTCCCACAAAATTCGTTCCGTTATCACTGTATACTCGTCTGGCGATAAACCGATTGAAAGCACATAAGAATGAATCAGTATCTAACGAGTGCGCCACCTCAATGTGTATTGCCCTCTTGCTGAAACACGTGAAAAGGCAACCGTAGCGTCTTTCTCTTCCGCGTCCTCGTGCAACGCAAGTGGGTCCAAAATGATTAACCCCGGTGGTGGTAAATGTGCATACATCTATTTCAGTTGGATCCGCAGGCAGTGGAGCCATGGCCTGTTGGCACGGTTGGGAGAACCATCAGTGGTACTGATAACAATCATGTAAAACACCTCTGATCGTCCTGTTGGCTGTTGTTATACAGTATCGTTGTTGCATGGCTGACATAATGTAACCCAATCCCATATGCCCATTGATGCTGTGATAGTGACGAATCAATAATCGGGCCACAAAATGCCTCGCGGGTAGAATGATCGGGTGCTTCGCACAGTAGGGCAGGGGGATTGCTGCAGTCGTCCTCCTACGGGTAGAAAACCACTGAGTGAAAATGGATTTAACCCTTGAAGTGAGCTGCGACCAATACGGATGACTTTCTTGACCGATACCGGATGTGCTTTTGTCGTCTCTTTGTTGCACCAATGAGTCTGAAGTTTTTAACTCTGGATGAAATGCTTGTTGTTGCACTAGCCCAAATATTTAATTCGTTACCTCGTTAAGGTCTGAAGCGATCAGTCTTCCTGCGCAGACTACCTGTCCACTTTTAGAAACAGATTTCTCATATCGCAGAAGCCACGTGACCGTTCCTAATAATTTGTTCCACGACGACGTGTCCTCAAATTTTGATTGAAAGAAGTGGGACTGGCCTACAATTCAGACAGTTACGGCATTACAAACTTGCTTGATGTCTTTTGTCGTGTCCTGTTCCGTTTCAACAGGACGTGGCCCTTCACTCTCCCTGCTGTGTTGGAATTCAAGGCCATATAACCATCAGTCTAACTTCCGAGATTCGTGGGCATGGATGTCACGCGATGGAAGATCTGCTGGATTGCGTTTTGTGTCGACATAACGCCATTGTTCTGGTCGAGGGACTTCGTGAATTGCAGCCAACCGATTTGCAAAAGGGGTCTGGAACCGCTTGGACGAATTTAGCACACTATACAAAACGATCATTGAGTCGGTCCAAAACGTGTTAGATTCAGTAGGCAATCCCAACCCGCGTTCTATTTACTGGGCCAGTTTGGCCGCAGCCACAGCTGCCGCCAACTTCAACCGAGGCGTACTTGTTGTGCAAATCGGAGCCACTCTAGCTTTTGCGATTACCAGGGAGTAGCGTTTGGTTTGGTAATCGTCGGACATCACGAGATAAGCGACTGCACCGTACCCAGTCTCGGAAGCGTCACTGAAGATATGCAACTGGGAATCACTGCAGCGTTCTGTCCCGCTAGGCTTAATGCACCTTTGCAAACAAACCCGGTCGAGACATGGCAGTGTTGCCATCCACTTTGTCCATAAAACTAGTTCCTCACCTCCGATAAGATCTTCCCAAAACACGTGCAACTTACACAATCGCTGGAGTATCCATCGTGGAATCACTGTAACAGGTGCAATGCACCCGAGTGGATCGTAGATCGAAGACACAGTAAAGTGTATTATTCCGAGTGAACTGCTTGTCTATCGGTGGGACGTCGAACTTGTAGGCGTCATTCGTGAGATCCCACTCCATCCCCAATGCTCTCAGCACATTGCGTTCGTCTAGGTTAAGTGGTTGTGTTGACGCCGTATGTTGCGATTCTGGGAGCAGTGCTAATAGCCTCTCGTCGTTGCTAGTCCACTTCGTGAAACTGAAGCCGCCTCTCGCCAATAAGGCCTTTAGCTGATTGGCGGAATCTCGAGCGTCATCAGTGGTCGTTTTACTGAATAAACAGTCATCCATGTAAAAGCTTCTTTCTGCGATCCGCAGGATATCTGCATCGTAATAGTCGGCGTTGTCTGAAATGGTCCTTCTCAAAGCTGGAAGAGGAGGCAGCACCGAAAAGATGGACGCACATGCGGTATTCTGTCGGGGAACCTTGCATCTCAGCGTTCGTCCACCAAGGGAATCTCAGCGCATCGCCGTCCTTGTCTTGCACGCGAACTTTATGAAACATAGCCTCGATATCTGCCATGACCGCGATCTTCTCTTGCCTAAATCGCAACAATACGCCAACCAAAGAATTTGTTAGATCCGGCCCCGACAGCAGCCGATCATTTAGATATTTGCCTGAATACTTCGCTGCACAATCGAAGACAAGTCGCAACTTCTGTGGCTTAGCCGGATGGAACACGGGATGGTGAGGTAGATACCATCGACAACTAGATGGCCCGTCTTCAGAGACCAATTCGGCATGGCCCTGACTAATGTACTCACACATCACATGAGAATAGTGTTGTGCCAACTCGTTACCTTTCATGAGGCGTTGTCGTAGCATGTGCAGGCGTTTCAGAGCGATTAACCTGTTGTCAGGTGACAGGAGGGAACCAGGACGCCAAAGGAGGGCTACTTTATAATGACCGTCAGTCAAGCGTATTGAAGTCTCCATCAACCCAATAGCTTGATGATCATCAACAGGCACTTCCTTTTCCCTTATGGGGCCCGCGTCAATAAAGTCTTGCTTGTACGATCTTTCCAAGTTATCTTGCAACGCATCGATGCTTGTGAAGTTCACCGCCTTTCGGGCGTTAAATAATCTTCCAGCTGGTCCCACCAACGTACATCCAAGGACTATCTTAATCGCATACGGTTCGTTCTTCTTGCCCTTTCGCCGATCAGTGATCAGGTGCGCTTCTAGAACGCCACATCCAATCGATACACCGACATTGCTGCTGGAGTATGGGCCAAACGATATACCTCGTAGGTATGGCCGTGACACTAACTATTGAACATTCGGACGAAATGTACGTAATTTGGACAACGTTTTAACTGACCACGCCTGTTCAATATGAATGGCTGTCTTGCAATCAATGGAAGGAACATCGAACTGGACGGTTACCGATTCAAACATGGTCCCTCTATTAAGCGTGCATAATTTGAGTTGTCTCTGGCTTCCTTGCATTCCAAGCTTCGTAACTGTTGACTTATCGACAAGAGTGCAATCTGACCCGTTGTCTAGAAACGCACAAGTGTGAACGATATTCTCTTCAGAACGTACAGTAACCGGGACGATGGCCAAAACAACATGGGATCTATCTGTGGATGGTTGAGGTGTATCATGCAGGTGAAATCCAACGGTATGGTGGTTAGTGACGATGACTGCTTCTTCAGCGACAGTAACAGATGAATCGGAGTGTAGTAGGCGGTGATGTTTCCGTCCGCATCCTTGGGCGTTACAACTCCTATTTGGTCTGCATTCCTTGGCCATGTGATTGGCTTTCAAACATTGGAGACAGTTTCCTAGTTAGCACGATCTCAAAACGCTGCACTATCGATTTACTAAGAAATAATGGGCACTGATCAGGGAAGTGACTGTCTTCACGAACAGAACAACGAAGGCGAGAACCGTACACGTTACGTGTGCTCGAACCGTCACATTGCACAAGATGGATGTTTCTCCTGATGTCAACTGGGTTAGGTCGTGTCTTCATTTGTCTAGGACCGTCATATAGTTAAGATTTAAGAGTTACTGCAAGCTCACCGTATCTCAAGGAAGTGGTGTCAGCACGTTCCTCCACGAACCTTGTTAAATCGGTGAACTCCGGCTCACGATTAGAACGAATTATCATTGCGGCCTAGTCCGCCCATCTAAAGTGCAATTCGGGAGTAACCTCCAAACAATTGTTTCAATCGTTCTGCTTGAATTAAGGTCGGGATCGTAATTCAGTTGCCGAAGCGTTACTTCGCACACTGTCATCTGCTGAGCTAACTGGACTAATGCTGCGGAGTCGTTGTCACTTAGACGCGGACCATCCGGCAGTTCATCAATGTGTGTTTTCGCCAACATGTGGTTCTGTCCAAACCGTTTGCGAAGAATTTCCGTGACAACTAGTTAGCCTCGATCCTCTTCGAGAATGGTACAATGTTGAATCGAGGCCTTCGAAGGTCTATCAAAATATTGTATTAGGTAATCCAGCCTGGCTTGGTTATCATTCGCACTATCCTCTACATCTGATTCAAGTGCTTTAGTGAAGGACCAGTATGACTTAGGAGTGCCAGAAAACCGTCGTATTTCTCGCCTAGGTAGGTCTGTCTGACGTTCAATCACGTGGATAAAGCTGGTGTATCAATGGGTTATTTATGTAGATCACCCAGGGGTTCACGTTCGTATTTATGCCGGTCTAGTATCGTTCGCTGTTGTATCATTCTTTCGAGTTCTATTCGTTTTTCCACTCCTTATACTCGGAGTCTCGCCAACTCTATCTCTAACTCTCTGTCTCTGTGCGGCTGTCCCACATGGGAGTTTACAGATGCAGTGCCGGCTGTTGAATACTGAGAGGGTTCCAGCGGGCAGAGGTCTTCTGTTTGCTGGGACATTATTTTGAACAAACTTATAGAATCTGCTCTGCGTTTCACTTCGGAGGTCAGCTGGGTACCACTAGAATTTAACACCCCGATGTCAATTCAAATTGATAACGACCGCAAACAGCTCGGTAATGTTTCTATAATAGAAAATACATGGATATCAGCAAATACATAAGTGTAGACATATGGAATCAATATGAAATGTCACGTACGTTCGAATTGGTACGTCCCGAGAGTTTTCGACCGTCAACAGTCGAGCATAGGCAGAAGATGTCCAAATTCAAGATGGCGGCCAAAGCGACCTTCACATGTGCACAATTGTCATAAACTATGCTACTCACAAAGAGGGAGGTGAGCAGTCAGTAGAGTAAGTCCAAAATAAATGTTACAACTAGTTTGATTTTAAAGAACTGGAGAACAGTGCGATTTATTTCTTGGTGCAACATCAAAATTCCCATCACTCATCAACTGGGTGTGGTCCGACTAAGCTGTTCGAAATCTGTCTTCCTAACAAACATGCCCAATTCGGAATCAGGTGAAGTTGTGTATCATCTTAATAAAGACATCCGAACATCTTGGGGAATTGCGGTCAGTAATCTGGGCACTCGAGTGCACCGCACACTCCATTTAGATGAGGGATCTTTCCGTCGTAGGTACACTGATGAACATGTGTATACTTCACCCGTTTCTACTCTTGCAGTGACTACTACTAATATCAGTGCTTCTGAGTCAGTTCCGGGTTCAAGTCCCTCGGTTGAGGATGGTCATGAGAACGAACCATTGAAGTTAGGACTGTCTGGACGCCTCAGAAATAAACAAAGCGGAAAATATAATAATCCTCACTCTCATTTAAGCTGTGGCGGATGTGGTGGTTGTCTCTAAACCTGTTGCGCAATAACCTTGTTTTATAATATTGTTGAAAATAAGCCGTACATTTGCGCCAGAAAAATAAACACTTGATTTGCGTAATTCAGGTATTATCACTACTGCGTTGAAACTAACCCTGGAGTTGAGCACAGTTAACTTATTTCTGTATTTCTGGGACCACTACACACATATTCGTGCTCATCATCTCCGTCCACCGGTTTCTCTGAGTTATGATGTACCGAGTCTTGGCAATATATTTTTGAAAACATAAAGAAAAAATGGTGTTAACGGTTTGCCTACTCATCATTTAGCCTCTCTTGTATTTTAAAATCTAGTCACAATACGTGACATGCCTTCGCAGTCATCTGATGCTTTATAAGGTCCGTCACCCATGTGGCATTTTTCGGGACTAGGCTGATTCGCGTATCAACCATTATCTTCTTTAGTCTGTCAACTTCGGACAGGAGCACAAGGAAAAGAGGAAACCAAACGCAGCGACACTGAAAGTTGCTCTGTCCATGAAGTCGTCGGCTGTGGAACTATTCTTAGTCGATCGGATAAGTTGACACGGTGAGTTATCCCCCTCCATCTGTCACGCGGGTGCTTCATTGTGGTTCATCTTCTCCTTACGACTCGAGCATGGTGATTAGGGAGAACTCCCAGCTACTTATCTTACAGCACTCACCGAAACTGTCCCCTTTTCACTCAAGAGTTTTCGAAGTTGAGCAGTCTGTTCCAACAGAGAAGTAACGCACCGAAGACTAGATGAAGCAAATAAAAAACCTTATTAGCGTAACAGCCGTCGTCGACCGACCATGATCCGAAATTTGGCATTCCCTGTCCCGTGTCATTGCCCTTGATATACACCATCCTGTAACTATGATCAGCCATGAAGACGTAGCATGAGTTTTCTGCTCTCTTTCTGGAATAACGAAGGCTTAAACGATACTTACTAGGCTTCTGGAAGAGAGCGATGAACAGACTAAATAAGACATTATTTTCGATGGTCGCATTCGATTGTACATTTTTGACAACTGGTTTCTACCCATTTTGTTTTGGTCATGCTATACATTTTGCTATATCCGTCCAGAGTCTAAAATCAAAATTGGCACTGTGCCTTGCTAGCCTGACGTGTTTCTGTGTACACGATTTCCGTGGTCGATACCAGTAGACGGTAGAAGTTCGTACTCAAATGCTTGATTCGCTAACATTTCTCTGACTTCAGTAAACTCTTAATAGGTCGTCACCAAGTGAACTATGTCCGACTTTACTACTTGTACTTCGTTTCCTATCACGTTGCAGCATATTTGCTTATACGATCAACAGTAACTCCTACATATTTCGCCATCTAAATCAACTGGGCAATTATTCACAGGTTTCCGTTGCACTGTTACTTATGTTTGTAAACTTGATCGTAAGTGGATCTTTACTTAAATTGTTTAACGTTGTAATTATTAAACCACGTTAGATAACACTGAGTATTTTGACGTACAATCTCTCACCGTTGCTCACAGAGCAACCAATGGAGGACGACTTAATGAGCCCCACCTGACTGATGGCAATAGCTACTAAAATTGGGCGTAGATCGTAAAAACATTTTGTAGGTTTACTTGAATAGGGATATAAGCCCTTTCGCATGGTACTAAAAGCGCCGTTTCTTTTTTCTCCTCGTCCAAAGGACGATCCTTCCTCCTTCCAGTTTATTACGTATCATGGTCCATGTTGTCGCAGTTCACGCAGGTATAAACTAGTTGAGATTCTCTACAGTTAGCACATGATTGTTGGCGCAAACCGAACATTGGCTGCACTGCACCAAGCGCACGTTTCCTTCAACGAAATTCACAGGGTTCTCCTTCTGAAAGCACATCTGACGAACACTGAAGTCTATAGGTTTTATGGCACGCCGCAGCTCAAAATTTTCCACAACACATGATCAACATGATAGCAGTGGGTCATCCGCCGGGATGAAAAGCAGCAATCGCACTCATTATCCAATAAACTGCTAACGTGGTAAATGCGTTCCTTGCTACAGCGCACTTCCCACGTGCTCTTTGCCTAAGATAACTGCTATCTTTGTGCTGTTGTGATTTTCAAAAACTCTTTAGCATGTTGTGAGGGTGGTTTTGGCAGCACCGGAAGACTTCTCAAGCCCAACAGCGATCTGGAAAATTTAATGTACCCACTATTCAACCTGCATTGGCGTTCATTGAATACACTGTTAAAACATTCGACGATGTACTGAAAATGCATATACAATAAATCGTTCCCTTAGGACACGTTAATATGCCTGTTCTCGTTGTCCACACGACCAATGGTGTTATTTCCGAATAACGAAGTGGCTTTAAATTTATGCAAGGCTCAATCACTCATAAAAGAGAGCCAAGTTTTGTCGAGATACTGATAAGCCTTATGACTTAGAGACCTCGCAGTCCGCAGCAAACTACCAAACTTTCCAATGTTTCCAGCGAAAACCGTATTGCAGATCCCGTGATGATACGGTTCGTTCTATCATCACCTAAGCCCTATGGCTGACGATAACGTTGAAATGCGTCGTTCAGTAGATGAAAACGACAAAAGATAATGGCATAGGGTGGAAAACCTGATGTATTGCCATTCACTGAACGATCAACACTGATGGTTCGAGCGGCAAGCATGCGGGGAAACATTTCGAACGTGTGCTAGAGAACCATCATGTGGCTGCCAGTAGTTTCGTTCGGCATCGGTGCGTCAAGTCGTTCCATTCACCTTGATTACATCCAACAACACAGCATAACTGGCATAATTTAACTGATGAGTTGCACCTCCTGGCATAGCATCTCCATACCTACAACATACTTGGAATGCACTTTCGGGTACAGATTTAACAAAACTGAGAACTTTCTAATGCAGTAAGGAATTGCCTTCCACCCTCAGTGAACCTCGCAGCTTAATCATTTCGTCGCGATCATCTGATTTGTTGTGCTAGTGCGTAAGTTGGTCGATTCGTGTTGACGTATTCGACTCCCATACTTCTTGTTTACACACCGTCTAATTTCACAAGCACTCTTAAAACAATTCATCTCGCAGACATGTAGTTCACCAGCAACAGCCAGACATTTGTCCCTAGAATATATATTAGCCTTACCAACCCGAAATTCGTGTGAGTGAACCGGCTATGACTTTCCGGTTTGCTACTCAACAGTATGAGAATGGACGACCTAAGGTGCTTCACACTTGCAGTATGCAAAACTATATTTTCATCATAAAACCTCGATGAAGAAAAATTGCCGATCATAGGTTGCTGTTCGACGTGTATAGTGTACGGAGTTTTACCCGACACTACTACAAGAGCAGCCTGGTGGCTGCTGTACTTCTCCGCGTTTCTAGGAACTTGCGGTTGTCTGCGAAGTGTTAATGAAAAAGTTTGTACAAGTTTCTCGTTGGAAGTTGTGCGTCATCCACACACTCTTAAAAATTCAAACATTTCACCCTGAAAATCCTTCTGAGGTTGGTTTTGTTGCTCACCGCCATGCTACTTCAACGTGCAAAAGTGATTTACTAGTGTGGAGAGAGTGAGCGATCGTAATACACTACTCATACCACTGCTGTTCGGTAGTACAGCCGAAATATATATTTCGGCATCGAACGAGCCGCAGGAAAAATGCAGGAAGAAACATCGTAGTGCAGCATCATCCAAAATGATCTCTTCTACTTTAAGCAACTGAGAATTGGCGTCTGCAGCAATCCAGACGGTATGTAGTCGAATACCGCGTGCAAATGAGTGGTTTTGTTTCTGGTCTTGTTTAAACGCATAGCCTGTGTGTTGCTTTGTTGAATAAACAACTCTTGTGCAATCCACGATCTTCGGCCAAAACACCATTAGTGGACCATTTACGCAACGTGTGATGTTAGATGGTGCCAGGTTAATTGGAATATATGATGTTTTATGTACGGCGTGGAAGTATCATCTGTACAATCTCACTGAAAATTTAGACCACGTTCATTTCATCGGAGTTTTTCAATTATTTGTTTACGAGGGAAAAGACACCATCGCTGTTCTGAAATGAGTGCTTTTCCGGCGGTTTTGCATAACGTATTTTTCAGGTCAAATGGTTTGATGGAACACGAAAAATGGTGCGTTTTTCGGCGTCTTGGATGTACGCCGAATGAAAGCAGGGATATTTGAAAGAGTGTGGACTACCAATAATGCACGCGATGGGTGTGATTCATAAGGTGATATTTTTGTTCGTGAACGGTTGTAACACGCAGCTGATTCCAGAATGAACCTGCTTACCTGGTGGACACTGGCTTCCCTCGGTACATAGAGTTGAGTGTGCAAGCGTTTGCTTCAAAATTTCTACCTGAGTGATATCGTTATGTTTATAATTGTATTATGGGGAACTGTTGGTAGGTGTCGTATACTTACACCGGCAAGTGATGTTTTGTTGTGATGTGATTTATTCAGAAGTGGTTCACTGGACACCAGTTTACCCTTTTTAAGCTAGTGCCGCCTAATCGAAAGATAACTTTCGAGGGAGGAGTGTGTTGCTTAGAAGGCATTTATTGAAACGATCGAAAATTACAAGGAGCTGGATGACATTTACCGTGCTGTTTTACTCCCGGTTGGCAGTGATTCGATCGTGGTAATTTATAGCGCCTTCTGCACTTCCTCCTTTGTCGTAACTTACCGTTTCCCTGCCAGATTAGTGTTGAGTTGAAGAGTAGGTTCTACAGAACAAAACGGCTAGTTTTAACAGCAAGCGTCACACGGCCTTGCTGTTGGTAGGTGACAGTTCTGAACGCCGGTGGGAGTGGAAGTGTCCCGTGAAGGCAGTTGCCTCCCAGACGTTTATAGCTGGGCGAACGGAACACGTGGGTTATGCTTATGTTGATGATGGCCGGCTGTTGTGGAGGCGTACGGTTTTGCGGAACAGTTACGAGACGGCTGTATGAAGACGAAAGCTTGCGGAAATATATATTTGGCCACTGTATCTTTGACACTCATCCGGTGGATTTGCTTCTTTGTGCTGTCGTGCTTGTTGTTACCTTAAGATATGATAGTGAAGTATTTAATTGCAACAGCTGAGACCGAATTCCGTGAACGACAACAACTGTGGAGGTGCCTTCGAAACGAATTCCGGGAAGCACGGAGGTCACTGAGGAAAAGCACGTTGTTAGTCAGCAATTCTTCTGGCAAGCGTGTACAGCACTTTTTCTTTATAAGCTGAAGAAGTGTTAGTTATGATCTATGCGGATTAGAGGCACTCTATATGGTCGGCTACACCACCTGAGGACCAATTCCTGATTAAAACAACCTTATGCCGGCAAGCTGACGGGGAGTACCGTTTTGTTTGGACCTGTAAGGTCAGATAATTTTGCTAACGGAGCATCCCATTCGTCTTCGAAGTTGTGCGTACTGTCGAATATCACAAGTACTCATGCCTAGTTGAGACGTCGTATTTTGGCCTTACCACAGCAAGGTGTGAGTGCTTTCGCGCTTCATATACGCTAACAGTGTATGTTTCTGAGCCTGATTGTGGGCCGTCTGTTTCCGGGAATGATGGCTTACATGAAGACTCATCCGGGGTTTTATTGCTCGATGTTCCGTAGGTGACGTGACACAGCGCCATTTACATTGGCTTACGGTATGACATCGGCAACGAGACGTGTAAGAACGCTCCGCTCTGTCTGCTTATGTGGACTTCTGGCAGTTTTCTTTCAGTTTGTCTCGTATCTTCCCCTAGATTTCAGTAGCATGGAAACACCGTTCTTCAGCAGCCGCTGGAACTTCTCAACAGTTCGTTTGATCGATTATCATGATACGTCCAGTGAAAATTCCACTTGATCAAACATGTCTAAATCTGACTTCTTTCTGCATCTTCCACCACAGTATTATCGTTACTTGGCCGTGCACATCGCGTACTATCGATCTGATCTATTTTACCAAGTATACCTCAGATCTGTTTCGTCACAAAATATGAAGGTATATGATGATGAAAGTATATTTCCTAATTTTCAAGTGTACAGGGCCATTCAGTTGTGCACCAGGGCCCAGTTGGCCCATATGAGAGATGACCGTCGCTGTCACACTGCTCTGAGGGTAAGCTGGACCTCCCGGAGGCCTCGACTATCCTGTAATCTGAAATGTGAAACTGAAGACGATATCTTTGAAGACGATATCTTTGAAAACGGACCTAATAACATCTAAACATCTGATCTAATCTAGTAACATCTGAGGGTGAACCTATACCACATTATGTAACGCCATACACACTTCGTACTGATCAAAGCTATCAACTTCGTCATCTGAGAATTTCCTCAATTCAAAAACTTGTTATTTCTCCAGCAGGATAGACCTTGTACACAGCTCTGTCGAAAAATTGCAGCTGCATAACAAAACTATAGCCAATATATGGTAACATCCTAAACATCCCCGTTAGTAATGACCAAACCATCCTGATACACTCTTACTCCATACTTAATGCTTACCACTGGTGTATAGTTATCGACTACTATGTAATAGCTGTGCATGCCAAAACTGTCTGCAAACAATATATGTAACTTAGCCTGTTTGTCTCATAAGATTACATATAAATATGTGCCTCTTCCTATCAAAACGGACCACCTGATAATCTTCCGGTGTTGCTGAACGTCTTTTCCATTCTACATAACGGCCGTACATACTAAATCGACATCGGAATTCGGCTGTAGTCATATACTAGGAAAATCTATGAATCGATCCCTCTTCGAATCATACAATAATAATACTTGTTTGTTAGAGATATATATTTTACTAGCTAACACAAATTTATAAATTCTATATAAAAGATTTGGTCAGAAAATGTCAGATTCCATTATTCGTTATACTTCACATGACCATTTTACGTTCTGTTCATCACGTAATTCTGCTTTCCATTCTTGATTCCATGATAAATTCTAACGCGAGACAACATTCCATAACGTCCGGAAAATCAAAACCCCGTTCTGGTTGGACAATTCGCGAGGTCCGTGAAATTCCGTCGATTTTGAGGAAATAACCGAGTCCAGACCAGAAGATCGTCCATTTCCCCGGAAACATTGGGACCCTCTTATCTTCTTTCATAATCACAAAGGTTTCCACACATTTTCCGGAACCGTCTACGTCAAATGGTGGCGAAATTATTCACCTGTTCATTTACTCCATCCTGAGAAATATTTTTTCTGGCATGACGTTGAACATAAGGCCAACGGTAACCTTGTGAAGCGAAAACTGATGTAACTACTCAGCATTTTTGTCAAACATTGAAAATTTTGAGAACTGTCGTTTCGCAGGCAAGTGGGCCAAATGATTCTCCATAAACCAGAATTTTCTTGTATTATTATGTCCGTTTTGTGAACTTATTACCATTATTGGTGTATTGTACAATTAACAATTATGTGTACGTTATGGGTTTCATGTTAAACTGTGTGTACTGATCATCTTCATCTGAGCGTGCTTTCTCAAAGATGCGTTGAGAAATATATCATTATTATTATTATTGTGAGTGTGATCAGACGGAGTAAGCGGGAAACTCCAGAGTAATGCGTAAATTCAGTCGAAATGCATGGTGTAACCGGACTAGCGCATGTAAGCAATACAGGTAGTGATAACACTATGAACTCTTAAATGGAAGCAAACATAGTAAACGGTTAAACTGAAACCGTTGGACTCATTAACAAATCCGGTGTTTGAAACTATCGGAGATAGTGTAATGTCCCGCACATTACTGATGCCACCAGCAGCAAGTGCTGTTACATTGGATGCAGTTGGTTACGTCCTGCTCCTCCAAGTCTTCATGGTCAACTCTCGGACAATGTTAGTCGTCCATAAGAGGAAATTGCTTTCGATGGACGCCAAATTTCCTGTTTGTCGTGAAATAATTGGACGGTGGGTTGCCGCGAATATTGCGTAACTTGACGCAGCTCACGAATTCGGTAACGTCTATCAATGCTGGCTGGTTCCAATGATCCACCGTAGGAGGCGTCTTCCGTACGCATTGCTTTGTGCGTGGTAACTTACAACGTGAAGCCGATGGCTGGCACACCGCGGGTGGCATTAATGTATGCGTAGGAACCACTAGGACAAAGCCACGTGAGAACTCCACGATCACGGTCGGCTGATGCAGCCACTTGCAAAAATTGCTTAGCAGCCGCCAGTGTCTATTCACACTTGTCAGCGGACGTGCCTCTCACAGTCTCACAATTTTTTGAGGTGAGGTTTCGAGACTGCATTAGTTCGCCTTTCTCACTTTTCACTTACCCCTAAATAACCTCCCGGACGTGAGGCAGGTAACGTAAAACATTCCGAAAAATCGGGTAACAACCATTTATTGTTTTGACTCAAACCATTAGCCTTGATCGGGTCATTATTAGGGCACCGCACAAGGTGTCTATATGGCACTTACCACTTAATGGATGGCAGACACATAGAGGAAACGGGATTCTGAACGCTGACGTGTTTATCAAGGTAGCCCACTTTCCCGGGTGCCATCTCCGTTACGGAAACCGACCCCTCACGCTTGCCTCTCGCTATCTTGCGTGCACACAAAGTTACTGCCGTCTGCTTCGCACACGAAACGTCGACCACTAACCAGCGACTTCGTAGTCATCCGTCGGAATTTTGCTTCCGAATGCTCACTACGATTCACTATTTCCCTAGTACATTCGAACGACCGGGAGCTTGGCAAAAGGTTACCCCTAATATACTTAGTAGATACCCCTACCTTGTTAATCACTCCATCACCACCTCTGGCATACATGACCTTGTGTTTTCTTAGTCGACGCAGGCGTGTTTGCACATACTTGTCAAGCTCCCTGTTGCAATTTTTGACGATGGTAATTATCACATTGAACTTCTCCTATGACCCAAAGTGCTAAAACGCTCATTTCTCGGATTGGAAAGTCCTTTTTCCCCAAAGGTACACCGTTCAACCATCTACATTTCTCCGCCATATTCTGTTTCATATGTAATGAACAGAGCAACAAAGGTTGGTATCAGGGAAGTGTTCTTGTAAGCATTTTAGCTGTGCCGGATGCCTGTGAAATACAATAGCCCGAATATCCATTACTGACATAGGCTGGTTAAGGCTTTCCACCAAACCTTCGTTTGGAAAAA
The DNA here is from genome assembly GCA_013368495.1 of Paragonimus heterotremus. Taxonomy (NCBI): domain Eukaryota; kingdom Metazoa; phylum Platyhelminthes; class Trematoda; order Plagiorchiida; family Troglotrematidae; genus Paragonimus; species Paragonimus heterotremus. The sequence goes on from LUCH01005061.1 coordinate 33,587, forward strand.
ATATGAATGGCGCTTTTGCCATCACGACCCGTCGCAACAACGTGCCATAAACGGTAAGCTCCATTTCTGCACCAGGCCGTGGAATTCGCCATAATTATGTCGCTCTACACTGCGCACAGCTTATGCAGCACCTCCATGGTAACGAACAATACCAACGTGTTGCCCTTATTGTAGGTCTTCGGGTGCACAGGCTCCGCGTGTTTTAACACATTTTGCTCGCTCTCCAGGTTGCTGTCAGTATGCTGTCGGAACTGCCTCCTCCACCTTGATAACCCAACATCACCACAATTCTTTACTGTCATATGCACGCCCCACGTGGTCATTGATTTCGTGGGTCTCATGGAAATTATCCAACAGCCCACGCATGGCTTCTTCCACCGCGTTTTCCGGCTTGCGATCCTTTTGATAAACTTCTTGGTCAACCAACGCGGTCCGATGGTTGTGAACAAAGTAACTGTGAGGCAGACAGATCTCAGTCCCCGTATGATACATGGATAACGCAATGACATTGAAAGTCCTTAAGCCTGCAACAACATGCCACTATACGCTACACACGGAACAAACTCGCCTGTGATTCATACCTTTCTTTCCCACATTACTGTGAGTATGGTGAAAACAACAAAGGTAGCACTAATTGTGCATGGTATATTCCGGAATTTTCCCCCGCAGTTAAAGCAGTATTGCGTACGTGTCAAACGACTTCCTCGAACGCAACTCGTGCTTGTCTCCAGCTAAGAAAATCGCGACTACCAATCAAATACCACGAAGGCGTCACAAAGGAAACCTTGATGGAAGTGGGACGGAATATTTGTAGAGCCTCCCTAGGTTTCCCATTTATGTCAAATATCTCACTATTTATTTTGACTGTTGGCACTATTGACATTGTTTGCTTGCATGTCCGTATTTTCCCGTTTGTCTGACCGTTCAAGATTACATTAATATCAATAACAATTTCCGGTCGTTTGCTGTTGGCTGATGGTGCTCTGCTTACAGCTCGTTTTTCCAGTCTACTTGCAGTATTTCATTCGGTTTTCTGGGTTAATCATTGTGGAGAGTAGGTGTGGTTCTAGCCAGAGACGTTTAAGTCCTCCACACACTGCACTGAGGTAGACCAGATCCGACGTTTTGTACGAAAAACCGGTTATCTGCCGACCCACAAACGTTCATTCTAATCTACGCCACACAACCTAATACACAGCCTCACTGTCAACATCAGCCCAGTGACACTCTACTTCAGCAAGTCCGCTTTCCTGTGAACAAATTATGCGGATAAAATCCTGTTCAGATCAGCCCCTCAACTGCGAACGACACGAACCAATGAAAATCCAGACAAGCAGACTCCGAACAGGCAATGTATTTAACCATTAGTCATCGCGGAGCAAGGTTCCCAACGATAGTACTATAGAAGGAAGCAAGACAGACAAGCATGAGCCGAAAACGCGTACAGCTTCCACAAACTAAAGCTGAAATAGCGCCGTCAAAAGGGCAGCACGCTCTGTTACACAATTCAAGTTCAATCAGCGAGCGCTTGCTAGTTTTGACCGCGGCTTGCACATTTACAAAAGGCAATTGACCTTTTGCTTAAGTCGGCCCGCGAATAAGTATTTGAACCTCACGCCAATATCTGTCTCAGCACTGTCTTGAGCTATCCTAATTCTGACAGCGGAATCGTGTTTTACTGGTCAGGTGTATCTTAACCCTTACATCTTCCTCATTTGGAAAACAGCGGTGATGCAGCGAAAAAACATTCCGCCTCATGTGCGCGAAATCGTGGCTCGATACGTAATCACTTACACGCGATCATTAGTGCGACTTTCAATCATCTCAGTTTAACCACCAAGACGACTGATCCATGGTCTGCCTTGCATGGCTGAACCTGGTAGGACAGAGATCCAGGATTTATGAAGCATGCGAACCTGATCACCACATCAAGGCAACGGCATAAGTGATACAGGCTACAGGGATGCCTGTTCACAGGCAACTTCGACGTAGCAATATGACTTCGGTAATCAGGCTTCTGCTCAACTACAACAATGAGCTTTCAGACTTACTCTTCAAGTGTCGCCAAAGGTTCACGCGGATCAAACACGATCAACACCAAAATATGTTCTAGAAAAATTCGCTGACGTCGTGCATGATATGAGGTTCAAAGCCACTGAGTTAGGGAGATGAAATTGCCATTTTGTTCCTCTGCTGTGTGATCAGCACAGTGTTTATCCTGGTAAAAACTTACATTTATAAAACGTATTTTGGTACAACGACGCCATTCGCACACGATCACAGACGGGGACAACAAGAGTAATGCAAGTTAAGGGCCCTGTTGCCTAAGTGTCAACTTTTACACCACGCATACAACTGGTGGCCGTCTAACATGACACCTACGCATCCTCACAGGTTGAACAAAACGAACTGAAACAACCCTGAAAAGAACGATTTTGGAGGGTATGTCGTTGTTTTCTTGATCAACACTTTGGAGGTGTATAGAGCAGTCTGGGGTGTTGGCCAGCATTTTCTCAGAGCTGCTAGTTCACCTCTTTTAGGCAAAACAACTGACATCTTTTCCGTAAACCTCAAGAACTTCTAATACGCTGAGTGTCATAGGAGGCACAGTATCTTGGTGTCGTCGATTGCAGAACGGGCTGAAATTCCCTCTCACCAGCAATTCCAATAAGACCTGTATGCTGGAAAACTGATAGGTTTGGCTTCTTCCAAGCTGATCAGCATTGTGATGGAACTCGTAAAAGTGTTGAGATGATGAGATAACGGGGTCACTCTTGTTCGATTTTGGCCTCTCAGTACGCCCTAGTGTGGTTTCAGAAACGGGCATACCTATCTAACATCTGTTATTGCATGAAAGTAAAACTGGCAAGAGTTTTGAATTAGAGCCAGGCAGCAGGTGCAGGTTTCATTACCCGTACCATGGACCCCATCAAGAGCAACAAATGAACACTCACTTTTTCGGAATGGATAGGGTCGTTGCGCAATAAACGTCCTTGTTGAGAGACAGGGACAGTGTATCCCTGTGAGGTATAGCATCTCTCTTGGGCAGACTGTTTTGAGCAGATTGCTTTAGTATTCAGTTTCGGTCCTTTCTCGTTTCCCGATTTATGTCGATGGGTCCCTGATCCCCTGCGAGCGTTCTCACTCATGTTCACAGACAATCTTATGAAGTAATAGATTGTAGATGGCTCATGGAGATCGGAAGCCCTGTGGAGGGCTTCGGAACAGCATCGACTGTGGTGAAAATAATGTCTGTTGCTAACACAGTTAAAAGGGCGCGTAACTACGTGTTGGACCAGCGTCTGTTGCTGCGTCTTCATGCACGCTTAAGAAAACAGAGATGTCTGCAGCAAGTTAGTAGGTGGACCCCGGGTCCGCTATTTCCAGTTATTTTAAGGCCAGGCCGTCAACAGGATGATTCGCGTTGTGTTGATTGTTGGTCGAGCTTGCAGTAGGATGGAAGGCAATAGCTTCTGCAAGCCGCTTACCGTGTTTGTGGAGGGGCAGCCCGGAGACCTCGTTCCGAATAACCTAGCATACCAGCGGTTCGTGCACACCAAAACCCGAATGATGTACGGTTTCGTCAGTAATTGACAGACAGAACATGTGTTTGTAATGTTATACGCGAGTGCGGGATTATCAGTTCCTCACCCGTCGTGTAACTGCCTACTGTGTTAACTCGGTTCAGATGATATACGGGACCCAATAGGGCGCCCTCCCATCCCCTGAGTGTCCTATTCCATTCTTATAGTGTATCATCCGCCGTCACGTTTCTACTGGTCAACTTGATTTTTAGTCCACCACATCTGGCACGCGAATGACATGCAATTGGATGAACAGAATGCAGGAAAAGCCGAGAACAGTAAGAGCCATACCAACCAACAAATGACACAGCTTATATACAGCAGTGAAACATGTAGGGTTGATGTATATATAAACAGATGGAAGTAAAAAATGTTTATCAGAGAGAGCCAAAAAAACAGAAACTGATTATAGCATTGTCATCGGTATCATCACAAATTTATTGAGTCTGACCGGGATACATATTGGCTGGTGCAGCTGACCATTTCAACAGCGGCACGGAACATCCTAGGAGAAAATGCCACGGAAGAGAAAAAAATTGATGAAAGATTCAGAAGAAAGAATCAAAAACCTTATGAATGCAAGCATGCAATTAACTGACGCGCACTGCCGCCACAAACCGTTTGTAACTGACCCAAGCAGGCAGATGACACCTACCATTTTTGCCGAATGGAGCGGATAGGGTTTTCCATATTCAGTAACTACCTTCCTACTTGACCACCGAGTGGCTTCCCTTAGTTTTCGGTACTTTCAGAGCATAATGTCCCGTACGGTAAACTTTTAGTTGTCATGCGAACTAAGTGACACGAACTACTCAGGCTGTATCCCGTGATTAGCTCACCAGCTGATCGCGCGTCCAATGTGTTACAGAATACATGCCGGCGAACGGCCGTGTTATTAGCCTGAGTAATTCACTCAGTGTGAGTCAACGGGTGCAATAAACGGGGAGCCAAATAAAGCAATTTCGGTGGCATCATCGTCGTGAAAAGGTCACGTTTACAGGCTTTAGCGTAAGGCGGAGAGCACTGAAACATTATGTACTTCCTTTTGAAGGCACGTACGAAGCGGATTAATAAAGGCAACTGATGCCTTCAATATCCTTGTTGATATATTACCAGCAATAACAAAAGCTGACGGGACACTGCTAAAAGGCGTGCGAAACTGTCCACAGTGTCAGGCGGATTGCCTGCAGTGAAAAAGGTAGTAGTGGGAATGCTCCTGCCCCAGAAACACCACTGCGCACTTTGAAGGTGCAAGGACAGTCCACGCAAGCCAGCTTGGTCCGCATGTTCTTCAAGGTCCGTCTGTTTTCGGCGCAGGGGTTATGTGGGATAATTCATCCGCCCGCCCCATTTCGATCAATTTAGTGTCAGAAAAAAGGTCAACCGCAGGATCAGTTGGTTCTTCAAACACATATTGCGGGATTCCGCCCCAGAAAAATTGAATCAAAGGGGGAAAATTGGAAGGTTCTGACAAACACCGCTAAAAGTGATGAACGCCGAAGACACTTGCTGGCAAATCTGCTGGCAGAAAAGACAAAGTAAATCTAACAGACTGATGTATTCTCCCAAATTCTCCTGCGAAGGAGGCAGCTCCAGAGGACGCTACAAGGGGTCAAATCGATAGCAGCTTTTAGGCTAAAAACGACGACTGTCGGCAGTCTACAAGATTTCCCATGCCTAGAGATCCGTCGTGAGGTGAAAATGTGGCCAACACTTCCACAACTGCATTAGGTTCCTGCCTGCATATCACGTATGTTACTTCCTCTGGGCTGGATGAGCCGACGTTATACAGGACCAGTTATTAACTTGGGCGCGACAATGACAGTAGTTAGACAAAGTCTCATTCAACAGAACATTACGACTGACAACTTTGACATGCGGTTTGCCCATGTGCTATTGCCAGACTAGCTGGATATATTACACACCAGAATGAAAAGCCCCGAACGTATTACCTCGTGATGGCACGACGAGGTGGTACAGCGGATAAATAATTATTCGCAACAGGTGAACTGGGCGAGCTGGAGGGGAATGCACTTCGAGTGTATGCAAATTCAAAAGTGAGCACGAACTCAAGTCTATCCGTTGTTCGGTATCCTACTGCTAAAGCACCGAAAAGAGAACAAATAGAAATGTAACTCGCAAAATCCACAAGGAGTGGCAAACGTGTCACGGTATGGCAGGAAAAAAAGTAATGCTTAAGGTTAGGGAGGAACGAGCGCCATTGATTTCTGTTCTTCGCCAGATCAGATAGCGTCCTCAATCAAAGGTGTTCAGTGTTCTTCGGACCCCAGCCAGGAAGACCGCAGGGCCCTACTGAAACAAGCTTCATAATGAGTGCCTCCATACTCTGAACCCAGGCCATACGTTGATCAACAGACTGTCGCTTC
>LUCH01005062.1:4565-28871 GCA_013368495.1 Paragonimus heterotremus
TGTGTGAGGTTGAACTATTTTTGTGACGCCACATACCACTGATGTATCGGAGCTTAACCAACTGAACTTAATCACTTCTTCCTCGGTGAAGTTTAATAAATAATCTTTTTTAAACGACCCTACGAGTCGATTTGAGACGGAACAGTTAAGCTATCAAACTGTTTGAATGACATGGGCGGGTCGATGGAACGAAAAACTGTAAAATGGTTCATTCTCACGGTTTGGATTCAGTCACACACACACACACACACACACACACACACACAGAGTCGTAGTTGGGACTTTGCTGTCGCCTTGCCACCCCCCTGATCAAACATAACTAATATGTGACTCCCGGAGTCACATAGTTACACGTTACAGTATATACATATACGTGTACCAGTAGTTTCGGTTTGAGCCTATTAAGCACGGCAGACGATTGGATTACTCGTGCTCTTGGTGAATCATACTTCAATTAAACCGACTGACATATAACTTCTGTTGTGACTTTAATTTCTCAGAAAGAAGTGCCAAATATGTGTTTTGTGTGTGTGTGTACATCTCAACAGAATACAGATACAAATGAACATAAAGATACATCCACACTAACCGTACGCTTATGTTGTATTGGTAGACCCATCATGATAAAAACAAAGGTAGAATGGCACAAATATGTGGGCAGTTCACAGACATACAGGTCAATCTATACATTTTTGTCAGTATGTAACCATCAAAAATGTATTGGTGTCATCTGTCGATGGTGCGATTTTATCACATTCCTTTTTCATGTGACTAATAAATCAAAGTTATGATTTTCTGTGGCACAGAGACGGCATATTTGCTATTCCCTATGTTACTGCGTTTCAGTGTTTCAGCAGCACACTCGAATTGTGGCTAAATTCACATAAAGACCGCATCTCGCTTGCTAATAGTAATCCGAAACAGGAATCATTTAAGCGCTCCGCAGTCCGCAGAGCTTGACATCAGTAGTACAAACGCTTCATCAATAATCGATGTGACAACGTCAGTGCATAGAAATTTTAGCGTATAGGTTTTCTACTCACTGGTGACGTTTGTATTCTAAATGTCATGCTCGACGAGGAGCCGAACGCCTTACTTGTCAGGATAACCTATGAAATCCGGGACTATCTTTAACAGTTTAGGGTGTATCTATATCTCTTTTATGGTGATTTGATATCCGTTTGACGTATCCCAACGATTTTCTTCGGTAGGGCTGTAAACCGTGACGCCGGATCTTTTAAACAGTCTGTCTAACGAAGTGAAGGATTTCTCGATGAATATGCACAGATACGTACACACGAGCAGACGATCATCTAACGAAAATATTTTTCATCTTATTGGTCACGTTATCAAACTGGATTCAAACAAGCAGCACTAGATCTCATCAACCGAAGTTACAGGATCCGGTTTCTATCCGTACATCAATTTATACGGAACTTGTACATGGATTGTGTACAATGGATTGCGGTATCCTGCTGGTGTGCGGTTCATTGGCGAGCACTGTGACAATACTGTGATTGTCTCATTGTTCCCTGATCGCTGATCAATAATTTCGATGAGCTGATGATGTGAATCGGTTGATCTGACTTGATTCCACTTCCTGTTCAATTACACCAAACTGATTACAATTGTTATTTCGAATAAATCCTATTTCAAGACAAACTCAATAGCTCAAAATGAATCCCTAACGATTTTGGGATTAAACCAAAGAATACCTTCACCAAATGTCGTGCGAGTACGGTGGAAATTTGGATCGTGATGGCGCAGGACCAACAGTTTGAAAAAGTAACCTATTTTGATCAGTTTGATGAATTTGTTTAAACCCCAATCAGTCTGCTACCGCAACGATAAGGAATGTGGAACGTTTTTTCTCCTAGCCGAATTTTACGTGTGGTTTTCGACCTATTCAATTACACTCACAAGGTCAGCCATCTTTTTTGCTATCGCCTTGGATACTGGACACCTACAGAGCTGTTTTGAACTGCCTTCACTCTTGTATATGTAGTTATTTTGGTGTTAACTTATCACTGTCACTGTATTAATAGTGCTTTCCAGTTGTGCTATCCGTAATAAGAAGCTGTGCAAAAATGGCAGTCGCCAAACATATCTGTGTATGCTATAAGTTCACTTAACGTGTGCACGGTTTTACCTGTTGATCTAGAGGACTCTCATTTATAACTCAGACCCATCTTTCACGGTTAAACACTACTTGGCTCAGTTTTCCTATAAGCCCGTATATATTGAGTCTTGTGATTGGAAACCAGTGGACATTTATGATTATGCAGTGACACCAGTAATCGCTTGGGTTGTCACATTCAACAGCATTTAGACCTAAATGTATGCGTAACCATTTGTTTACGGAGACAATAGGATTACCCTAATCGAAAGATATTTCGTCCAATTAACGCAGGTCTAAGTTCCAACTATGAGACCAGAAAGAAACCCGAAACAGTTGCCTTATCTGAACGCTCAGTCACGTTCGTTTGTCAGCTCCCCGTTCACCATGATTAACCGAGCGAGATTAAAAACGATTCGCCGAGGATTTCGCGCCAATTTACTACAGTCCCCCAAGTGTTCTGCGGATGTAAACCAGCCAATTGTTCTCAGTCATCTGAATAAAAATGGTTGTAAATCAACGAGTTGAAAATAACACGACATAATAAACGACTTGTATTACTCCACCTCTCGAGGCTGTCGTGTTACCATGACGATAACTGGGAGAAAACTACAGCAACTATTGGCATGCGAATCCAAGCAACAGTTTGACATATGTACAACCACTGACTCCACTGACCGTATCAAGGCCATATGGGGACCGGCTTGCAAAAATGTATCAAGTCCTACTCTGCGAGAAGCCTTCACGTAGTTCAGATGGCAAAACCCAGAGAAAAGTCAGTCTCACCTGTCCATAGTCCAACAGATGAAAGACCACGACCAGTTGACACTGGATTCAGCGGATACCGAAACGCTCCGAATTCCACTGATGCACTGTGTGCTTTTTCATCCTCAGGGGTATCTCATCAGCAATACTGAGGCTGTTGAAATCACTACACCCAAATAAGTAAATCTATCGGCCGTACGAAACTGACTGTCTATAACAACACAGATGGAACCGAAATTAACCCAATCTTTTAATAATGTCTTACGATTTCAGAGTACAGACCAGCAGTATCCTGTAACCAGTTGAACATGGTTCACATGTTGTTCTTCAGATAATCAAGTACTGATTGACCGGATATTGACAGACCAGTCACACTGATAGAGTAAAACAAAACCCTCAGAGTTCGATTGAAAACAAAGCGTAAGAATACAGGAGAAGCAACAGACACGGATGAATAGTTGACTGGGGCAATAAAAAGTTGGATGTTTACAAGTTTGAACATTAATGCACTCGGTCATATGTTTCAGCAACCAGCGGTAAACCAGTGGTGTCTCGCAAGCGGCGATTGTTTATTACTTATGGAAAATTGTTTAAGATTCAACATGGGCCCTTAAACTAACAATCTTAGTGAACTACAGGAGGTGTCGTTTGGTTCATTTATAAACCTTTGGAAAGGATGCATTCAACGGGACGATTCATTGTGGACAAAATACGAACACCACGTCACTGTGTTCTCTACACTTTTTGCAACAGCCGATACAGTTGGCAATGGTTAATTGCCCAGTTATAACTTCCAAACTAGAACTGTTTGCAAGCTGTTTCTAATTGGCTTCAACTTAGCTCCTGAATGTGGATGAGCACCAAGTGAAACCTGTAAAGTGAGTTGTATCCTCGCTGTCAAAGCCTCACCAGACATTATGGAACAAATACAAATCTTCACAAAATATGGAGACTATTCCTAAATTGTAGCTTAAACCATTTTGTCGAAACGATAGCTACTTCTTCGCTGGTGAAGAAACAAACGTCTGGAAGTTTAACAAGAATAGTCGGACTCTCTCGGAGCTCATATATTATTTGTACCATAGGTTTTCTTGTTGTAACTTTTTCCCATCGTTACTCAGTCCTGACACATCAACAAATAGTCCTAACTCTATAAATCAACTCAGTTTTATCCACTCGAGCAACAAAACAGGAAGCATTTGTTAACATAGTCTATCACTTTTTATCACCTGTCACTCCAGGTTGGCACAATAACAAAATTTGTGACGCTTTATTGACAGTTTCTGTAGTGTACATCTTACTAAACGTTAACATGTTCAAGGCTTTGAAGCAACATTCACAAAGAATATGAAACACTTCCGACCGTGCGTCCAGCAATTCGGTTGAAAATCAATCAATGGAGGAATATAGACAAGTTCGATCCATACATCCGGAGTTGTCATTTCTTCTGGAACGCTCTCTACTATTTACACATTCTGTGGTTCCAAATCAATAATTTGGAGAAGTAATTTAGACTGATCAAAGCCTGATATGGTATGTTGATTCCCGAGTGTGTGGTAACTCGTTGAAATCTTCTCTTCTCAGGAAGTATTATGTAATGTGCACCCATTACCGTCACTTAGCAGATCTTTCTCCTTCGTGTCAACTCGGTGACTTTGTTGCTTCCTATGTTCGTCATTAGCTCTGGAAAATGAGCGCGTACTAATTGGAGATGCTGCGTTTTCAGGTCAACTTATACTGAAATCGGCTCAGTCACTATTGTCCGATCAACAAACACTTCATACGTCATTAATTCATGCAAGTGAACATCCCCACCGGCGTTCCGTTGGTTTTGCTGCTCGTGCACTCATTATCCACGTGTGGCTTGCACGAGTTCAACACCATAAGCACAACTTTTGGTCGAGTACCGAACTAAGCAATCCATCAAATTTGGTGGGGTCGTCCATCACTGGATTATCATCTTTTCTGTAACCTAAACCACGAAGTGAGTAATCGTTGTAACAGATGAACATATGTTGATCAAGAGATGACTCATGTTTGTACGTTTGGCTAGGGCGAAATGAATATACATTGTCAATTTTCACTTCATAGTTCTCCACTTAAGTAACGACAAAATGCTTTACACGCCAGCAAGTCAATTGATAGTGCGGCGAGAAAAACCTGTGGTCTATTTCGGGCAAACGAGTCCAGTTCGCCAATTTTGTAACATTCGTTGATTCATTTATACCAGTCATTGGCCTATGCATTTCAGTAGTCGCCAGGCGCATTTGAAGTGCAAACACGTGAATCGATACGAAAAACCTGTCAGCCTTGGACTGACAGCCTTCCAACAAATTTCTGCAAATTTCCCATTTTCTAATGATACAGTAACAATAAACGAACAAGGCTAATAAATCGTATTTACTGTAATAAACATATATGCATAAACAAAGTACAGAGTGTGATCAAAATGGGACGTAGTTAGAACTGAGTACGTTTTGGGGGAGCTCGATATGGCAGCTGTGCATGATTATTTGCACACATGTGAGTTACATACTCAACTGTTCATTAGAACCGGACAACTTCACTCTTTGTGTTGGTTAGTTCTCATCCCTCTCTTCTGCTACGCACTTCTTCCAATCCTTCGCATGCAAAACATCTGCAATCAAACAGAAATTCAAGTCACATTAGTCATAGCCCAGAAAACTGTCGTTCCTCAAAACAATCTCAGCTGAAGGTCACCCATGGTTTACATGATCATTGAAATACATAACGAATCCTATATAAGACCTAACAAATACAATAAAACAACTTGATCTATCAAACAATAAAACGGAATAATGGCGGGGCTCTGTAAACTGTTGGAAAACAGTTGGTAACTTCCATCAAATGAATATCGATTTTGCCGACGTTCACGCAGTTTTCCGTTTGTGAGATTTCCCCATTCACATAGTCGATGTGGTACAGGTATGCGATTGTTTTGTTTGAACTACTAGAATACTTGTTCCATTAACCCACCACTAGACCTGCATAATTGCCTCGGCCAACTGAGCTGAAATCTTGTTGGCTACCAGCTGTCTTGAACATGTTAGTAATTTGGCATGCTGCTATGCAAACTTTAAATGATCAAAGAAACAACTACTGTTGTATCAAATAACATTACTAGTTAAACACCCTGTGAGGATGTGATTTATAGTCTGTGTGAACTCGAATTTCACGCCCACTGAAATAACTGTAACAATCGTTTGAGCACAGTAGTTTGGGGGAATGCAATAATGTGAGACTGTCAAGGTCAGTCATTTACATCTCTTCCGGAATAAGGGCCATCCGTCTTAGAAGTCCCACATTTTGAACACAACTATTACAATCTTACGACTAGGTTTTCCTAACTACAACAAAGAATTTATGAAGTCTTCTGATTTATCCGATACTCCTCTCATTTTTCATAACGAAGCGTCATATTAGCGCACTCGTACGAAGCCCCTCTATCGAAGGTTTGTATGACCTAATCCATAGCGACCACGTACACCGATACCTGTTCGGAGGATGTAGATGAAGTAGTTTTGGTCAAAACTAGCTGATCTGAACTAGTATGAACACGTTATACAGTCCAGTCAATTATACGAGTCCTTTATAGTTACGTTGGTCTTTACTCAACATGTACATTTATGATTTCACTTACCGATAACTCTTTCCGTTACTCTTATCCAGAAAAAGTTCTGGGATTACAGAGCCACGTTATCCTCTTGCTGACACTCGAGAACCCAGTCAACTTCACTTTACGGCCCAGTTACCAGAATGATATACAGCTAACTGTCCGCGTCGATTGAAGACTTCAGTGGATGCAAGAATGAGCATTGCCCAAAGGTGTATACAACAGTAGCGCTAGCTGCACACACAGGATTATCATACCTGGGTGTAATACTGTCAAAACACTCAAGACACGAATGCTACTCACCAGTATTATCCATAGCATGACAATCAGGAGAAAAATGATACAGGTCACGACGATCAGCACTACGAGGCTTACTGGCTGGACCGGTTGACCTGTAAAAAATTACGAAGACATGATCATTCATAACAAAGGTAATGTACAATGTTTGTCATAATTTATCACAAACGCAGATAGTGAATCTTAAAATATCTTTTGTGTTCCCGAAGACGTCCACCAAAACGCCTGTCGATCTTATTCTTCTGGGTTCACACTCAGCAAATAGTTTGTGAATGGAACCACAAGTGGTTCAGCTCGTATCACTTTTAGTGACGTTAATGAGCTGTTGCCCCTTGGTTCCGGCCATTGTGATAAGTTTATCCGGAAATGGAAGGCGTTAACCGACCGTATGAAGGCTGGAATTAAAGATGTCATTTGTTCCTTCGTTCTGACTGGCAGATTTGCTTAAGTCATTTAATCCAAAGTACTTTTTTTTATATGTTATAGGCAAAGGAACAGCAGTGTACTAGAGAGAATCCGTGTTGTGATCGAGAAAGACGTTTGGTTTGCATAGTTGTTTATTACAGGAACCCCCGTGCAGGTTATGTTAAAACATAGGACCACAAACAAGTACACTCATTTGCCCGACTGACGTGCATTCACACAAATTGCGTGGCAGTACGGTTAACTAACGATTAAGCATAAATCTCCTGCGCACCATTATGAGACGCAGCACAATGGCCTACAAGTATAAATTGTAGTCAAGCCGAAGAAGAGGATCCAAGTAAATAACAAATTACATACCAACAAGACAGAAAGTTACATGACTCATCCGCAGTGAGACATTCCGTGAGGTAAGTTCGGCATTTGTATGAATTATTTCATCTAGACTATGAACATGCAGGTCAAGTTCCGAAGAGACAACTATAGGCAAAATCGTTAATAGTACCTCGCTGTTCCAAGTCGTAGAAATCTGAATAAAAACATTCGCACTAGGAGCGGTACATCAATAAAACATCACAGCATTGTATCAACTCCTCCAGCCTACTACTTACAATAACGATCGGCCGATGTGAGAAGGTCATGGAAACAGGGATATCAATTCTAGGCAACTACATTATTATAATTGAACCCATTTTTCCGAGTGTTCCGAATAAAACGTCGTCGTATACTGATTACCTTCAGTGACTTCGATAAAACTACACTAACCTAGCCCCGTCCACGAAACCCACAACATGGTTCCTCGGTTGTACTGCTTTTTAGGGTTAAGATAAAAGCTCAAAGAAAACTGCGAATGTAACATTGTTCACACTAGAATCGCATCACTTACCGTCCGCAGCAACAATCGACCGGCTCGAAGGAGAAATCGTTATGGAATGAGACGTTGATGCCTTGTGTTGTCCCATGTTCTCCGTATCATCAGGTTCATCGTAGTCTGCCGCCTCATTGACAGTCTTCTTGTCACCAAGTTTGTATTCTGTAATGTAAGTAATAACAGTGCGTCGTAAAATGACCGGTTTTTAGGATACTACTGTGCCGCAAATGTGAAAACCAGATTAAAAGCACTGAACAAGCAAGTACTGGAGGTTGGCTACCAGTTGGCGAAAATAAATATCGTTTTACCCACACTGAAACATTTATGTACCCCAAGGAACAGCGTTGGGAAATTCGCGGTAATTGGAACACCTCTTCACGATATACTGCCTGATGTTTCAGTTGCGATCACGTCCATTGTCCTCCAAACCTTTTCTTCTATTGACAACCACACTTTATATCTGAAAGAATGACCTTACTTCTGCTACCAAAATTTCATTCAGTAGATCTGTCACTAGCGATATCACGTTCAGACGGACTGCCACTAACTGTAACGCAGTCCAGTCCGTCATGCGTACAGATTACTTTGCTGGTTGTACAACGTAGAAAGCTGTAATAATAACTGGAAGAAAAAGGTTGTAAGGAGAAGTGGGCACTACTTACACTAGTGAGCGTAGTACCAGTTCACTTCACTTACCAACTCATTAACGATTTTCTAATGCGAAGAGACCGCCAAAGTTGGCATAATAGTTGAGTTGAAGGTGTTAGTGCCAGACGTCGGAGTGCATGACGTGAACGTCGATAGCATTTTTGTACATGTTCTTCTTGTCTTCTAATATCCAGATAGTAGTAGTCATGATTTTTGTGGGTGCTGCTATCTCGTTTACCTGTTTTTCAGAATCAGTTTATTTAATAGCCTACTTAACACAACAAAACGTTGCCTACTTTGTAATCACTTCGAGTTCGTGGTTCCACAGTCGGGGAATTTTGTTCAATCATTTAGACACTAATCCGTTCATTGTAGTTATCAAACGAGTGCATCGAGATACTTTCCTCCGTCATCGTACGAACAAATCCTGGTCAACAAAGCTGCCTGAACATCAGCACGGGTTCGTGATAAGTCCCAGGTTGATATCGATCTACTGGCTTCGGCAAACGTTGCGACCGTGTGAGTTCCACTGCCGTATCTGCGGTTGTTGCTTGTGCCGAAAAAGACCACTCTGGATCTGTCTGCGTGTCGACATATCCTGTCAACCTGTTCGGTTCAAACATCTTCGTGATGCGATGTCGCACACGATCTGAATTTCGACGCACGATGTGGCCGTCAGTCAGTTGCAAGTCAGAATGGTTCCCCGTAAAGCTAATGACTGTAGCTGGCTGACAAATCGTGAGGTAACATGAGATAGACCGGTTGTGATTTCTTAATCTGCATGTCCCTCTTGTTGTTTGATCCGGTACACATCTTTCCTTTTTTTTCGATGTAGCGGCGAGGATTGGGAAAAAGTAAATGTAACCTTGTTTGCAACTTTCTATCAAACATTAGTTCCGCAGTGGCTTTCCCTGTCGATTTAATTGAAGTTTCATTTCTATCACCAAATTACCGCTTTTCCAGATATATCTTTCAAGTTGTCTCTAGCTGGCCACATACACCCGTCTTGTAACCCACGTACTGATCCACTGAAACGTTGCTATCCAAACAGTCAGTAGTCAGGACAAACCAGGATAACATAATTTTGGGAAGCCATCAGTAATATTCTCATTGACGCGGATTTCATGTGTAGACATAATAATTCTGTTCGAAGAGAGTTGAAAAGGAGGAATAGTCTCACTGGCTTATAGTGCCGAAATGTTGGAAATTCAGGGGACAGACTTCTGTGTGGTATTCGACTTGAACACTGCCCTCCGAGGTCTGATAAACACTTGTGAACATTGCAGTCAATCACTAACTAAACGGGGTTGTGGCTAAGACACAACCCTGCTTCAATCATTTAAGGAAGTCAACATTATTAACGGTCATTTTATGCGACTGCACCGCCGCTTTCATATTCCCATGAAAAGCAATCTAAGTAAATTGACGAACTTACCTGCTTAGTAAAGTTTACCGAACACCGTCCGAAATGTCTCATAGCTCACATAATCATTAGCGCTATTGAAATCCACGAAAAGGGTAGACAGCGGCTGGTCGCGTTTACGAGGCTTTCTATGGATTTGTCGCAGTAATCTTACCGCTAATCCACAGAACCCATATTGCTCCGCAGGGTCATCGATCTCTGAATCATTTAGGAGAGTCTTTCAGGTCGTTCAGTATTGGCATTAGCTTTGGACACATCAACTAGTATCTCACCACAGATAAAGACAGATCTATCGTCCTTTTGAAACCGTCAGACTTTCATGAAGTCATCCGGTTGAGTGGCCTTACTGCCACAGTTCTCGTCAATCAGTCTTTTTACTAAACTAGCTGGATGGACCGGAAATCTCCATCAGCTACCACAAACACCATGTTCTGTCGGTGATCAGCCTAACCCTGCATCAACTTAGTTTAGATAAGTCTATGCTCTGTACAAAATTCAATCCTACGCATCGCTCGCCTAATACGTATTTCGCAAATGGCTCAACGTCTTCCGATCATATAATCAACCAAATCGTGAAGGTCGCCCATTGGGTAAATCTAGGTCATGATGTCGTTCTCATCCAACTGAAATTGGACGTTTGTGATAACCAACTGATGAGTGGCACACAGACTAAGCAGGCAGTCAGTGTTCTCATTAAATGAATCAGTGTTGTAAGATCTGATGATTCTTGACGGATCTGTTATGTCGCGTCCAGTCCACTCAGTAAACTCGTCTCGAACAGACATTCGGTTGTTCACCGGTATCGAGCCGATTGCAGCAGACAACGGACAGTAGAGCTGATCCTTTGTATCATTGATATGAAACAGATCACAAACACTGCGACCTTTACTAAGCCTATCTCGACTGAGTCGTAGATCCATGGATATGATACAAGCGTGGGTGTGATTCAGTTGGTCAGCCAGCATGTAGCTGATACGGTCAGTCAGTGTGGAACAGACATCGTGCTTCCTAGCATATTTTGCTTGCTAGCTTATCCAGTAAAATATGTATCAAGCACCTGCCTACCAAAGCTTACCTTGGTCTGCCAGCCTTGTCTCAGTTTGAATATCGATGCCGTAGCTGCTCAACTCCATTGAAATCAATGTTTTTTGCGTTGCGGTTGTGCAATTTAGGCACATTCCATGTGGCGACACAGTACGACCTGTGTCCATAGGCCGGTATCAGTTGAGGTATCATGTTTCTGCGTCGTATGTGCGCGATCTTCTGTGTGAGGTTTGTAGGAGTCATCGGTTTCGATGGTTTACCCTTTGTATATTTTCTTCTGTCTACTTTGTCCGAAGTCGCAGATAGTGCGACCCCATCACTTCTGTGCGTCGGCCGATGGTGTATCTGGTTGGACTGCCACTTTTGATGTGTTTCTCAGATACTGTAAAAACGACTCGACCTGGATAGTAGAACTCTAACGTTCTCAGCTGAAGTCTTTAACTCAAAGTTTATACCATAAGACATTCGGTAGATAATAAATGACTCGAACCAGTGCCATCTATTTTGAATACGGAGTTAGCACGACCGAATCCCATAACCTACAAGACCATAGATAGTATTTCGTCCATCGTCTGTCTACTAACCTGCCTTACATCAGTGGCCTTTCTAGTGTGTTCATCTCATCGTCCTATTTTAAAGCAGTGTGGTGTAGAAATATGCAAGCCGTCACAATGGCCAAAAGGAACTCTGACCAAATCTCATCCAGCGCATTTGAAAAGTAGTCAGGTGGAATGCCTGCCTAAGGGCTGTGGGCCATTGGCTTCTGGGACTAAAATGCGCTCGAATGGAAGCCATACAAGGATTCGTTTGCCCCTGTTTAACAATGTTCATTCTATCATTGTCCTGTAACTGAATATATCTGCCACGCATTTTGTGTTAGACTGGTTAAGTCTAACAGTGCTAATCGATATTATGAACATATTCCTGAAAAGTACACAGTCGGGACCACAAAAATTCCGTACGTACCACTGTACTACTGTCGTGGAAAGGAATCCTTGAATATGCGCTAAGAAGTTGGTGATGTATATGATTTAAGTGTAGTTGGAATATCTTAGGCTTTTTGGTACTTCTATGCATTTCTATAATTGAGTATTGTAAGTGGCTGAAATGAGCACCTCTATGTGGTACTCAAGAAACCGACACAGGTGGCTACCACTTAGTGTCACACAACCAGTAGTTTTCTTTCCAATGACGTCGCCGAAGAGAAATGTGACCATCTAAAAGTTGTCCACTGTTAGCAAAATCCAGCGGGAGCATTCAAAACCGCAAGCATGTGGCGTTCGTGCAGTAGCGTATCGATACACACGCACTTTCAAACAAACAGACATTCCTATTCAAGGGGCAACAGTTGGTTTTTGACCATGCGGCTGTTCCTACCGACCGACATGCACACCACAGCCCCCAACCGTTCAACTGGTCCGGAGTGATTATTGAAAACGTGTGCATCCTCCTGTAAGCCTACAGTCCAAACGATAGAATAATCGGCGTTTGGTATGTCAGCGTTGATAATCATAAACATGCACAACGGATTAGTGATCGGCTGGGAACAGTTTCGGTGTTGCCGACAAACATACGACAATCGTAGTCCACGGTCAGGGGAAACTAGGGTATACGGTATCAGTGTTACAGACAAAGTGGAACGCATACACACTCACGTGAAGCGTCTTGAAAATTTTCATCATTACAAGTGACGCATTAAAAAATCAGGCCTGAATTAGTGGTACGTACTCACTTGAGTTTCGGGTTGTCATGCGCCGGTATTAGTCAGTCATCCAAATGTAACCGTCGTAGAAGTTCATCCATTACTTTTTGTACAGTTCCTATATCAACGCGAGATGCGGTTGGGTGGAAATAGTTGACATCGTGGTACTTAGTAAGCTTGAACGGTCTGACGGTGATATCGAGGTGGATCTGGCTATTACATAATCACTACCCATGGTGTTTTCTTTGTCTAACTCGAGTATTTCGGGGTTTTCAGTAGAACTGGCGTATTTGTGTTTAGATGCTTATATAGACAAGGCGGAAACGGTCGGCACATGTTGCATCAGGGAGCGGATGGCTTCTAATTTGCTTGAAATTACCAATGAACTGCCTAAAACCCACCCTACAACAATTCATCACCAGTTCTATCTTGAGAAACGTTTGTAAAGCAAAACTGCAGGTAACCTCGTAAGTCCCAATTGGTATCTTTTTTTACTCATGTTGAATCTGTTAGAGGCTGTCAGTTCGTAGTTGCACTAGCAGGTGGCATGCAACAGTTCTGAAGAGTGTCTGAACGTTTATTAATAATCAGTACAGTCCATAAATTCGAAACCGGAAGGAAAGTTAAACTGGGATCATAATTATGTTGAAAAGTATTCGGGATTACCTGTAAAACCGAGGTAGCCTGTCATATTAACTGATCATAAAAATGTATACAGTTAACAGTTAGTTGAAAACCTCTAAGCCCACTTGCCTGAGAACTTCACGCGGCTGAAAAATCTTTCCGGTAGTTGTTGGAAATCTTTTTGTTCCACATACAGCGTTTGCAGATGACTTACTGGATCATAGTTTTTCTCGTCCACGTACTCGTGTAGCTTGTAATTGAAAGTTACATTGAGAGTGAGGTCCGCGTACCAAGCACTGGGTGTCGCATCCTGAACTGGAAGACCTCTTCTAGCCGTCAGTTTACAGTCATCTACAGCATCCAGTTTGAGGGGAGTCCAAACAGCGTAGAAGTATTTCACCTTGGCAGCGAGATAAAAGTCCAGTGTGTGAGAATTTGTCCTAGTCAACTTCAATTTTCGTAACACTAGACGGAAACAGTTGAAAACCACAATGCCTCGATTTCAGGACAAACAAATGACAGAACCGAATAGACAGTTACTTCGCGCGCATCGACTTCACCAGGTCTTGCACACCTATGTCGTATTTGCAAACTATCAACGGTCATCGGCACTGTGTTATCGTTCCATAGGTTTTTTGTACATTTTAGTAACTACCACCTTCAGGCCGAGGTCAACCGTACATCATAAATCTCCGTGAACTGGGGAGACGAAACAGAACACGTTAATGCACTTCCAAATGATATCGCCATTGTGGCTTCCATTAATGCATTTTTTTCACACAGCTTCAGCCGTATTCATTTCAAATTTTCTTCTTCAAGATGTTCGTGTAAAACATCCACATATTCTTGTACCACTTTGCTTACCTCACTGCCACTTTCACAAATCACAACGATTTGGTCTGTTATTGTTGGATGTCCATCAAATGACTAAAACTAAACAGAGGGCTCTAGTCCAGTGTAGCAGAGTATGGAAAGCGGGGCATCACAATGGAGCCCAAACCCTGTTAGAGGGTTCAAGGTAACAGGCTTCCAAAACAAGTTGTGTTAAAGAGGACCAGTGCACAATATTTGCTGGCACATATCGGCGTTATAGAACCAAATTTTGTGGCCCAGTCGGAGCACACACCCTGAATGCGACATTCACAGTAATACTACATTTAAGAGGTTTTCTGTTGTAGGCTCTTGAAGACTTTGTGGATTCTAACGCACTGCCTCCGTGTCACATCGCTGCCTCACTGACTCAAAACAAACCGCTCACATTGGATATAGAGCAACCTAAGAATAACCTGTTGGGACCTTCTCACTTGATATTCATCCATACATTTCTTCAGTCATATCACTTTTAGATGAGACCCAGCTGTAGAAAGTAAGGGCTTTGGCTGGTTTCGAACCAGAGACAGAAACGCCGTGCCTCAACACGGCTACGAAGCCACGCCAGGAGCTCGGGAATTTCACGCTTGAACTCGGTTACCCACCCGTCTCACTGTCTCATATGGAATCTACCAAATAGTCCAGGGGATCGACTGCTCCGGTAGGATTTCTCAAACAGTTCACGCTGAAATTCACCAACGTCACTGTTGAGCATGAAAATTGTGTTACTAATGAGTAGTTTGGCAGATTTACGAATTTAGATTATACCCAATTGTGAAACGTTCAAGTGTAGAATTTCCGAGCTTCTGGCCTGTCTTCGTAGCTCAGCTGGTAGAACGCTTGCTGTGTTGAGGCATGGTATTTCTGTCGCCGGTTCGAATCCAGCCGAAGCCCTGACCTTTCACAATTGGGTCTCAGCTAATTTCACAAACCTGCCAAACTACTCATTAGTTATGTCAGTTTTGCCGTGATATCTAGCGTATGCAATGTTATTGGTTTTGTGTAATCGGATGAACGGATAGAAACATTTAATGTAAGCCCCTTCACAAGAATGGAATGATAGTCAAAACGTTACTGCATGGTTCCCCGGCATGCGTCGGACCATACTTGATCTGTTCAGTTCCACTGTGGACAACTTATGTTAACACAGTAGACCAGAGATCTACCAATCAGAGCAAACAGCATCTGAAAAAAAATTGTACAAAACCCGATTGTGGCGAAGTGGCAACAACGTGTTATCCTGTGGGTGACACCAGCTGGGTTTTCGTGTGCATCGGAAAACAGCCCAAGTTTATTTCACGCTTGGTAAACAGCTAGTCGTATAGTCGTGGTCTAGCAAAAACAATCTGCTCTAACTGCCCGTATCAGTCAAGCATTTCGAAATACTCGATTCGTTCCAAGCTACAAACATCGCCCCTAACAGGTGACGTTTCACAACAGTTGCATCATATTCGCAGGTCATATGTGAAGTCTGAAAATTACAGGACATATTTATTGCACCCATCGATGACAAGCATAAACCAAATTTAAGCACAAATTTGATTCGGTTTCTGATTGGATACAACGTCACAGATTTCCACTTTTTGGAACAGTTCTGTACGTTTGTTCATTCAACATTCCAATAGTTGCACCAGATGTTTCCGTCACTTATATGGTCGGTTGCATTTAAAGGAAGTTTAGCAACTTGACTTAAAGAGCGAATGACTCAGTCAACCTAACCACCGATTGCGCAATAGAAGACTGATAAACCGCTTCGATAAACATTTTCAATAGCAGACCTTCGCAACGGTCGACCGCCAGTATTTAATACCGTTCGAGCGTTTGATTAAAGTGTGGCTCAAAATCAGTCGAACGCACCGACAAAAGATCGACCAACACAATAGTGGTCGTACTGGAACATTCTTGTGGAGACTGTGATTTCGTGAGACCACTAGTTTTGAGTGTGATTGACGTCACTACCTAAATCATGCGCTGACAAACAATCAAGCCGAGACGGTTGTGACCACAAAAGTTGTGAAATCATAGAGGGATGATAGTTGAGGTCAAAACGGTGGTGTGCGCACTATCCACGGCATAACGACCAGCGCCATGAACCTAGTACTATGGACCCCGGACATGCGGCCCAACATCTAAATCCGGATTCCGGACCAAATGGCTCACCCAATGGGCACCCCGCCTGACCGAAGCGAGTGAACGAATCCGCAAAACTCACCGCTGAACCCATAGCCGGATGAACGGGCTGTGGGTGAGGGTGAGGGGGTGCGCACATTTCCAACCAGATGGCTCGGCGTCATCGGCCCGATATTTTGATCACCACGGTCCATCATCGACAGCATCTAGCTTCTGTTCCCACACATCTGCGTAACCGTTTCAATGCTTGAAAGACCATGCACTAAGCAAACACGATATCTAGGCTGATCACCAAATATTTATTGCATGCAATGTACAGATGGCTTTCAAGCAACTATAAGCAGCGTGCAGCAGCAGTGCGATCTGATTGCAACTCGAAAAATTCATCCAGACTAAACTGTTACTTATATACTCGAAATTTGTTCATGGAACACCGTACCGAATGTGATATGGTGCAAAACTTGTCAGTATCAGTTAGATACGTGAGGTTGTTATAGAGAATGTTATATGCATTGCAAAATTTGGATACTCGTCCACATGATACTACGACACCAGAGGGCTTCCCTTCGAAACCACATCAGACAGTGTGCAGACAGTGTACAGTGAGAAGTTTCAATATTTTGGTGCAATCGACATTATGAATTATACGACTGGGAGCATGTTGTTTCCAGTTCTGGACAGACCCTGACGGATTGATCATAGTGAGATCAGCTTCTCTACCAGGAATTGTGAGTTCTAGCGACCACAGTTGTGACATTTCCAACACTCGCTGACTGTGGCTGCATAATGTTTGATTTGTTCCCTGTTCGTGTTTACGGGTCAGAAAGTTGTTGAATTGAGCATTTACTGGCTTCCCCGTCATTCATCATCCATGTCCAAAATTCATCAGCATTGTCCAGTCGTTTATCACTTGTGCTCATATCATCTACTTGTACGCCAGGTTTCAGTTGCTTTTCCTCGATTCATGAAGAGGAGCAAGCCTGGTAGATAAAGATAGAATGCTAATGCCCCGAGCTTAACACAAACATGCTAGGTTATTCGCAGATAAGACATGACAAAGTGGGTACAACGTTTTAAGTTCACCGCTTCGCTAACCCGAGCTTTTCACAAATATAATTGTTAAATTGCTCCTGGCGATTTACGGTAATTCACTCAGTAGCGTTTATTCAACATTTCCAATAACGCTTATTCAGATGGTCGGGTTAACGGGACTATCTTTCAAGTCCAGAAACCGTCAAAAAAGGAGATCAAAGGGATTGGAATTTATACGGTACTGTTTAATAAAATTACAATACAGGTACTGTCTCACATTGAATGTGAATCAATCGAGTACACAAATTATCCAGTAAAGGAGTTCAAAATGGGGCAACTAAGCACGTGTTCACAAACAGCCACCAGTCAACGGGAAATGACCTCATTAAAACAATTGGGTATAGATGAAGATGAGAACGTGTCAACAACACCAAGGAGGAAGTTTTAACAGATAGACAATGATAGTTGTAAGAAATTCGTCATGATCGTTTGTTGCGCACAGCAAAGAAATAAAGGCAGATTAAGGATAAGCTTTCTACAACCAAACCAAACACACCTCTACGGATTCATCGTTCCGCATCATACCAGATAAGAGACGACAAACATACCAGACGAACTTCAACAAATCCAACGATAATCTTGATAGAAGTACCCACTGGGCTCACATATTTTCTACCCGGATTTTAATCGCTGTCGACCCTAACAGTCGTGCCTGTTTGAAGTGTATATAGAAAGTAGAGGCTACTAACGCTCCGAACTTGAAGGAAAAATCTGAGCCAGGCTGATACTCTGGTGGACACAGATGGTGAGCGACAAAATAACATAGAGAAGCATTGTGATTCGTAAAGATGACAGTACAAAGTTGTGTAGTGTACACCACGGGAACTGCTCACCCTAAACTTCTCAACTCTGAGCGATTCTACCAATGACCTGTCCGGTTGAACACAGGTCCTAGTAACGCGATCAACGTTTTGTGATATATTGAAAAAGAGAAAAATTACTGGTGTTGTCAGCAAAGAACGCGGATGGCTCAAGGGTTAGTTATTCAGGACAACAACACATGGGTTAGGCGTACGGTAACGGACCCAGACCGTCAAAGTTGTCACAGAAGTCAATGTTCAGTTCCTTTACGTACCCTTACGCACCAAGAACCATTTCACGCGATGTAGTACTCCGATGTTTCTTCCTGTATTTTTTCTGTGGCTACTTCAATATCAAAATGCATGCTCTCCTCCCACTACTGAATAGCAGTGGTGTGAGGAGTATTGTACGGTCGCTCAGACTCACGACACTGGAAGCGGCTATTGTGACCAAATCCGTGATCAGCTCTGGCCATTTTACAACATTTTAGTTCATGAAGTGCTTTTCACTTTCCTCTAACACTAATTCGTCTTTTTAACGAGGAATTCATGAGACTTGAATTATCAAACTTGACTTTGATAAGTTTACTTGAGAACTTGTACAGCTCACCTTAAAGCTGTTGGCTGGCATGCCTTCGATTTTCATGTATCCCTATTTAGATTCCCTGATAAACCCATATGACCAGCCCTGTCCACTGTGGGGCACACACACACACATGCACCGGACCAACATCAGTTAATCAGATATAAGCTACGAGATTTGAGAACCTAATGAACGTCAATTCTGGGATGACATTACAGTTAGCGGGTTGTTATTCCAGAGCACTTGATTGAACTAATTGACGTGAATAAGTCTAATTTGAATAGCAAGCCAAATTGCATTCGTGCTGTTTACCATGGTGGTAAATTCTTCTACACTAAGTTGGGCTTGGTTACTGTTGGGCACACTGAACTGAGAACAGTGTGATCCAACATAACTCAACCTGACCAAAGTTAGTTAGACAGACCTACAAACAGATCGATCTAGTCATCCCAGGACGCACAAGTCTGACACGTCTTCACTGAAATGAAAGTATCGAATCTAAAACGTCGTCTGAAACATCTACACTTACAACCTATACAATCTTGGAAAAATCAGCTGACGAACAAGCGCGACACTTGTAAGATGTGCGTTACGCTCCTCACCCCACCTCACTCCGTCCAGTTTGATCACTACTCATATGTATCAACATGTTATCCTGGGTTATAATCACCTAACCACAATGCGTATGATGCGAATGTCTTGTGTCAGCCCAAACCGAACGGTCTTCGCATTCTGGATATCTCGTTTTTCAGGATGAATCAGGTTAGCAGAGAACACAGTACCACAATCTGGACAATATTTTTGATCCAGCTGTTCAAACCGCTCTCGAGAACGCAGTAAGTTGCTTCTAACACGGCACCCATATATGGATAAGGCGGTCAAATAGAACGTGTTGGCAGGGAGTGAGACGACACGGATCAGTAACGAGGCTACGAAACTGAGATGTGGCAAGCGACGCTTATCGTTTTCACATTATCGCTTTAACACGTCACATCAGAGTTCATAAGTATCGCGATAAAACTGGAAACACGCTATGACATGCCTCAGGTTCTATGGAAAAATTAGTAGGTTTCAATCACCCCTTCACTGACTAGTAAATCTGTTCGTTCATGAATACAGCTTTTTATTGTTTATCCTTTGATGAATCAAGTTATCGTGATGGCACAGTCGGTTAGGGAAATATCGTTTTTTTACTTTGACCAATAGCACTCATCGGTGTATGATGGTTCCCAGTCCTCAAGCACTGCCTTTCAAACACCAAAACAGTTAAACAGACGTGCATGAACACTAACTAGAACTTACTGATGGTGGACCGTAGTGATCAAACCACTGGGCCGATGATATTAATCTACTCGATTGGAAATGTGCGCACACCCCCACTCAGAGCCCGTTCATCCAGCTGCCATTTCAGCGGCGTTTTGCCGATTCGTTCACCCATACTGGTTAAGCGGCATGCCCGTTAGGTAAGCCGTTTGATCCAGATTTCGGCGTCAAGGGGGTGCTCCTGGATTTTCAGTGTGAATCGTCAATTCATTATAACGTCTGAATGCGGCGATTAGATTTCGGTGCATCAAGTAAAGTGAGGACAGTTTTGGGGATGAAGTTGCCGAGTAACATTAGCGTTGGAATCAACATGGAATTATGGTGGTTATTTCTTTCCAGCCTGTCAATTTGAAACGTTCTTCAAATGATTGGTCGGTCAGTAAAGACCGTCGTTGCTGAACGATGATGTTGCTGGTGCATAAAATTGTGTAACTGAATAAGCACACAGATATTGATGGTGATGTGTGCGAATCGATCAGCAGTCGTGATTTCGAGGTAAAAGTTAGAAGAATGAAGTTGCTCTTTTTGTACAGACGAAAACATGTGTACCTTTCTTCAAAATTGTCGACATATGCACATTCTGACATGTTTTATGGCTGTAAAACCTGGCTTGCAATACCTCTGGGTTTTCGTACTTATTCGTATGAAACCGTGGATTGGTTTAGTCTCTAACCGCTTAGTTTACGTCTGGTTTATATAATTTGCCAAGTGGACCACGCGTTGCGCAGAGCTCGCATGTCTGTCGATCATAAACATTGTCCCAAAAGAACAAGGCTGCAGCGGCCTAACACTTTAGTGGTTACACGTGACAACACGGTGGACCGGAAGATATTTACCGAATATCCGTACTCGGCTGTAGACGCATGCTCATCATTGCCAGTATATATCGTCTTCGCTGCATAAGCAACCAGACCATTATACAATAGACATAAGAGACCGATCCTTCACCCCTTGCAACTGCGACGTGCGAAGTAACACTTTTCTTCTGGACTTTACCGTTCATACTCAGTGCAAATTTCTCGTAAGCTAAGACCGTCATGAAATCAGGAAAAACAATTCAGTCCAATCCTACTTTCCAACCCTCTTGTTCAATATATGGAACAATTAACCAGTGATATATTAACCACACACAGTGGTGGTGTTGGCCCAGTCACCAATGAGAGTTTTACGATGACGTGATATTTTGGCCTATTTGCGTACTGATCGAAATTAGCCAAAGTAAAAGTGCTGTATACCTTTTTGAGACTTCTGATAATTCAATAACTGATTCCTTCAGGAAAACAGACACTAAGCGTTGGTGTACTTCACTTCCATTTCAGTGAAGGTAGGTGGGGGATTTGTTGTCACTCGAGTGAATAGTTCATTCTGTGTGTGTGTGCTTATTTATGGCTTACGAGGAGCACTGGCGATACTGAGATGACAAGGATTCTCTACCGTTTTGTAAAATGTCACATGATCGAGATGCATCATCTTCTACTCAGACTTGTAAGGCCACCGAATCAGTCAACAAGGTCATTTAAAGGTGATTTCCAATTTGTTGTCTGAAGACACTGTTTCATACTCAAACACACCAGTGACGATATCGTCTCCACTGCGTCCCTCATGTAGAATAGGATGAAGATTGTGTTTAGTTGGTTTATGTACAGACCGTCTTGAAATTTATCTTCAAGGGTAGCATAATAATAATGAACTCATTTCTACCACAGGTTTCGTGACCAACTATATACAGTGTGACTGATACTTTTGTACGCAGTGTACATGATGTCTTCGAATAGTGCACACGTGCAAGCGTGATGGAAGGTTTTGTCTCGAAGTCCATAATATTCGTCATATGCATATTTTGTCTTCCATCAAGCAGGAAATTTTTGTCTTGAAACTTTACTTGCCTGGATTGTTTATTTCACCAGACAAACACGTGGGAGAGTAAAGTTTATATGACTTCATTGAACAGTCGTTCTCTGTATCTCGTATGGAAAACTGACTCTAGTCCATTGAAATCAGCAAAAACTTGGTGAGTACAGGTAATATATTCTATGGAACCATGCAGACAGGGGTGAAGCAAATACACTTTCACCTTCACTATTCAACGAAAGATTTGTGCTATGCTCACCAAAAATAGTACAAAATTTCATTTTCGTAGCATGACCTGGTAATTTTCAGATTCTACATCACAATGTAGAGGACAGACAGGTTTCCCCGTTTTGACACAACGGTCAGCCACCTGTATGTCGGAGAAATAGAAAGTGAAGATGCATTTTACACAAACAAACCGCACCATTCGGAACCGATTTCGATCTTTTCACACAGCCAATAACTTTCTCTGGGGAACTTACATGATGACATACTTGTGTCTGCAACATCCTGAATTCCGTAGAGTATACTCGTGCCAGGTGTTCGTTGTACAAGATAGTCTTCCCCATAGTTCGAAATCTACCTCGAATTATAAGATTATATTCTGAAACAGTGATTTTAAAAAAAGCATTTAAATATTTTCTGCTGGCTTCCTATTGTAATGTATTGTTCACCATCAGAACCTAAGAACCAAACATTTCTTGACTAGTTGTGAAGTGATATGATTTTATTGTCTGCCTGTAAACACTACTGGTAAAATGTCGTCAATTTACTTAAAACTCATTCAGGCAGAAAGTGCATATCAATGGGAAGTTTTGTCGAATGCAGCTGAATAAAAACCATCAATGAATCAAAATCAAACGGAATAGATTCTGAACATTCGGTTATACTGCGTTACTTAGTTACTGAGTGCGACTTCAGCTGATGGACTCATTTTATACATAGATTCATAGGTTGTTATAGGGAGAGATAAACATTTGCTTCTACGTTCCTGTCTCTAGTAAGAAATTGTGTTGGACGGTTTATGGGTGTCAAGAGAAAGTGCATGGGATTGAATAGGAAGTAAATCCGATGAAATCACTGGCTCTTATAATTTTTGCAAAGAACAATGAAACATACTGAAACAACATTCACTCCGCAGGTGATGATCTATGAGATTGAGCTAGAATAACGGTTATGAAATTTGTGCTGTAGATTGTCTCATATGTAGGTGTTGATCGAGTAGTAATTTAAAACTGTCAACCGATACAGCCGTGATCATAGAGTTGAGTAATGTGAACAGATCTTAGGTGAGTAGTTCTGTTTACAGAGTAAACTGTCTGTTCCATTACTCAATTTCAACCAGTGACCTCTTGAGCGTTCATCCTCATTTAATGGGAAGAGATTTGTCGATGGATGACATGGGGTGTAGAGTATTTTGTAGGAATTAATTAGGCCTGTTTGAAAATAGCTGTAAGTCATTGAGAATTAACGTTGTTCTGCCAGTCTTTCCAGGTAAGGATTTTCCTGAGTCCACAATTCTTCTGGTGGTCTGTTTGTGGACATCGTTAATAAATGCAGAATCATTTTTTGAGATAGGGACGACAGGATAATATGTTCGTTTATGGGTTTGGGTGGATTATGGAGGCGAACATTGTGAAAAACACTTCATGATGGAAGGTACTATGAATTTTCCCAAAAATGTTCAGTGTAGGACACTTTTGGAGATCAAAATTCCCCTCGATTGACCCTGTCGCACTCTACCCTGTGAACCCATCTAACTAAATGTCTGTCATTGTTATTCACACAAACCGCGTCTAAAAGTACTAATTTCTCCACCCTGTCTCTCTCAGTCATTGAGCCACACTCATCTGCCTACAAATCCATTGTTGCTGATGAGTAGTCGGGGATTTGGTTAATTTTAAACTTGAACATCACTCACAATTGATCGCAGCTGTCGCATCCCCAACTTTAAAATTAACCAAATCCCCGACCACTCATCAGTACTCTAAAATATTGCCTAGCAGGTTTAATGAGATCGGAGATTTCGACCTGTCTAGGAAGTCCTAATCGCGGGGTTATCGATTGGAGTTAACAGACAGTAACTGTGTCTTTATTTCGAGACGATCGG